>ML352658.1:912-36329 GCA_005239505.1 Nicotiana paniculata
GAGGGATAATGATATTACTAAAGTCATCAACAAAATCAGCTAGTATTTGAGACTTAATTGCAGTCCTAGGCTGATAGATTATTTCATGCTCACTTAATTCTATGGCCCACTTGGCTAATCTTCCTGACAATTCCTGTTTATGCAGAATATTTCTTAAAGGATATGAAGTCACAACGGTGATTGGGTGGCATTGAAAATATGGTCGTAATTTTCTAGATGCCATTATTAAAGCTAAGGCTAATTTTTCTAGACGTGGATATCTAGTTTCAGCATCTTGCAAAGTTTTACTTACATAGTAGATAGGTGATTGCTTACCTTTTTCTTTTCTTACCAGTACTGCACTTACAGCAATTTCTGAAACATCCAAGTACAGCAATTTCTGAAACATCCAAGTAGATGTACAATCTTTCCCCTTCTTTTGGCTTTGAAAGCAGTGGTGGTTTCGATAGATAAATCTTCAGGTTCTTGAGGGCTTGCTAACATTCTTCAGCCCATTCGAACTTATTCTGCTTTTTGAAAACTGAGGAGAATTTAAATTGTTTTCGGAAGATTTAGAAATAAACATACCCAAAGCTTGCTATTCTCCCTGTCAGTCTTTGAACTTCTTTTTTATTTGATAAAATATCAGGTATTTCCTTTGTAGCTTTAATTTGAGCGGGATTTACCTCTAAAAGCGCATTTCTCTGGATTTAACTTCATATTGTACCTGCGTAGAATATCAAAAGCAGTAGAGAGATGCTGAAAATGGTCTTATGCTTGTGTTGATTTTACCAACATATCATCAATATAGACTTCCATCATTTTTCCAAGATATTCTTGGAATATTTTATTCACTAACCTTTGGTAGGTGGCTCCAGCGTTTTTAAGCCAATAGGCATAACTTTATAACAGCAAGTCTCCCTGTTTGTAATGAAGGAAGTTTTTTCCTCATCTGAGGGATTCATTTTAATTTGATTATAACCAGAATATGCATCTAAAAATCTCAATAGTTCATGACATGCTGTGGCATCAATCATTTGATCAATATGTGGCAATGGGAATGAATCTTTAGGGCATGCTTTATTCAAGTCAGTATAATCTACGCGCATACTCTCCACTTGCCATTCTTTTTAAGTACTACCACGGTGTTTGATAGCCAGTTAGGGTACGTTACCTCTCGTATCGAACCAATCTTCAAGAGTTTCTGTACCTCTTCGTCGATCACTTGGTTCTTGAATGTTCCTTGCTTTGTTTTCTTCTGCTTAACATGTACGAAAGATAGATCTTCATTTAGTTTTTGAGTCATCACTTATGATGGGATGCCTGTCATATCTGAGTGGGACCACGCAAAGTAGTCTGCGTTAGCCTTTAAATAATCAATTAACTTACCTCTTCGAGCGGGGCCTAGCCTCGTGCCTATATACACTTTCTGCTCAGGCTTTTGTTCATATAATGGAACAGCTACGAGCTCCTCCGTAGTTGTTTTGATGTGCTCATCTTCCTCCGGTTCACGAATGATGTTCGGTCTGGAATCTGTTTCTGTGTGGTATAATATACCTTCTGTGGTAACTTGATTTTCCTTCTCGTAAGTATTTTCTTTCGTATCTGTTTCAGCAATAATACCTTCCGTACCTATTTTGGTAGTAATTCCTTCCATGCTTGTTTGGGCTGTGTTACCTGCTTGGGAGATTCCCTTATCTCGTAATTCTTCCACCTCTATTTTCTTGTTTTAGTGTACCACAAAGTTTATATTTCTTGCGGTCTGCTGATATCCTTTGATTTTTTGAATCCCCCATTCAGAGGGAAATTTAATTACCTGATGCAACGTGGAGGGTATCGCTTTCATGTCGTGGATCCATGGCCTTCCAATGATCACTTTATAAGCCATGTCAGTATCGATGACTTGGAACCTGGCACTTTTGATCACCCCCTCAATATAAGTGCTAAGCTCAATTTCTCCTTTTGTTATAACCGTCGAGTTATCAAACCCTGATACGGCTCGTGCTTTTGGGATTACTTGATTCCCCAGTAGCATTTCTTCCACGACTCTTAGCAAAATGATATTGACTGAACTACCTGGATCAATCAACACTCTTTTTACGTTAGTGTCATGAATAAGTAAAGATATTACCAGAGCATCGTTGTGCGGAAGCATTAATCCGCTGATATATGCATCATTGAAGGTTATATCGTCTTCTCCATGAGCCCGTTTCCATGTGTAATTGTGAACTTTGTGGTTGTTTTGCAAATCACTCCGTTTACTTCTTCACCCCCGTGTATTACGTTAATGGATCATTTTGGATAAGGAGGCTTTGAGGGCTCCTGCTTGTTCCTCATATATGCCTGTTTACCTTTATCACTAAACAATTCTATTAAATACACAAATTTTCTACTTCACCTTGTAAAAATCTGCAATCTGCAGTTTTGTGCCCATGATCGTTGTGAAATTCACACCAGTGATCTGGGTTTCTTCTACTTGGATTTGACCGCATCTCTTTGGTCCACTTAACCTTGTCTCCCATTTTCCTCAATATTGAGACAAGTTCAGTAGTACTTACATTAAAGGTATGATCCCCAATATGAGTACTACCTCTAGGTCGTTCTCGATCTTTTCTGGATCTAGACGAGGATGAGACTACGTCTCTTCCTTGTGGTCTATAGTCCGACCTAGTGTTTTCGAACCTGGGGCGGATATCGCGTCCCGAGGGTCCTAAGTAAGGATCGTACCTGTTTTTACCTGATCTTCTATCTGATTCAGGACGTCTGGATCTGGAATGATCTTCATCTCTCGAACGAGCAATGATATCTTCTTCTATTCTGAGTTTAGTACTGTACCTGTTATATACATCGTTCCATGTTGTAGCGGGGAATTCTCTTAGACTTTCCTTAAGTCGTCTCGTGGCTTCTGAGCTTTTATCGTTTAGGTTGCTTGCAAATGCCATGGCTGCCCAATTATCAGGCACCCTGGGTAACTGCATTTTTCTCGTTGAAACCTGTCTACAAACTCACAGAGTAGTTTCGTGTCTCCTTGTTTTATTTTGAATATGTCTTCCATTCTTTTCTCAACTTTTTGTGCACCAGAGTGTGCTTTTATAAACGAATCTGCAAGCTCAGCAAAAGAGTCTATAGAATTTTCAGGGAGAAGAGAATACCAGGTTAGGGCCCCTTTGGTAAGTGTTTCCCCAAATGTTTTGACAAGGACTGATTCAATTTCTTGTTTCGTTAAGTCGTTACCTTTTACCCTAGTAGTGAAAGCAGTCACATGGTCGTGTGGGTCAGTTGTTCCATCATATTTGGGAACGTCAAGCATTTTAAACTTCTTGGGTATAGGCAAGGGTGCCGCACTTGGCTTCCAAGGTTGTTGAGAATANAGTTATTAGATATACCTGGTCTCGTTTCGAGTGATTCATTAGGAGTATCTCCTCTTCCTGAGTTTCCCAACCCAGATTGAGGATTTTCCATGGTGATGGTGTTATCGGGGGGTGGCGTCGGAGGTGTAGGTAAGGCTGCCAGTAATCCTCTCGCAAATTCTTGCAAATCTTGGCTCACATACTCTGCAATCATTTGCTTTACACGATCGTTTTCCATAGTTTGATCATTATCACCATTGTTGTTATTGGATCTTTCTGAGGATTGTTCCCTCGAACCACGTGGGGTTCCTGAAGGCGATGGAACTGGGGTTCCACTCCTTTGCTGGTTGTTGTCGTTGGGGTTTTACATAATTCAAAGGATATCACTTGAAAAGTAAACAAAGATTATCAGATTCCCGGTAACAGAACCAATTTGTTTAACCAAAGAATTAGACCATTTGACTAAAGCTTATTTTTAAGATGAATACGGGTTACTGATAATCAAGGTAATGGAGAAAAATGAATAATAGACAATATTGCAGAAATATAGAAAATCGAAGTTGATTGTATTCGAGAATCAAATGCCTTTACAAGCTGTATTTCCCTCCCTTATATAGAATATTCCTATAACGTACGACTCTTGCTATGGTTACTCATTAATGACTAATTATGACATTAATGAGGCGCTACAAAGGATAACGGTAATTGGGGTTCGGTTACATAACGTTCGAGTAATAAATTGTGGGTCCTTGAATCTGCTCGGATTCATTCTGACCGTGTCTCTCTCCTGTTTTGATCAAGTTGAGTTTCCCGTGGCTGATAAGTTCGTGGGTTTACTGAACCGTGCCTCTTTGTACCGTACCTCTTCAAAGAATTACATCCCGCTGTCACGTTTTCCTGTGTCCACGTGACTGGCTGAGTTGTCAAAAGCTGGTTTACGTGTGAAACTCTTTTTTACCAATACACTTAAAAAGCCAATCTTCGATTTTATAGGCCAAGGCCACCCCACTCGGGGACTAACACTTCGAATAAGTTCGAAGTGTAATCCGGAAATAAGCCCAAGATGCAAATCCCAAGGCTACGGCCAAACTAACACAGTTCGAAGACGTCTGAATTCCGTAATAAAAATAGGCCTTCGAATACTTGCATAAACCGGTTAAAAAAGCTATCCTCGAAAAAATAACAAAAGGGTTTCAACAACTTCAGCCCTCGAAAAACCCTAAGGGGTATCAAATTGTTCGAACCCTCTAACAATTTTATACTGAACATTTTTGTGCAAAGGCACAAAAAAGTAAAGGGTTTCGATAACACTAAAACCCGAAAAACCTAATGGATAAAGACTTATTTCGTGCTAAGGCATGACAAAAATTTTAAGCCGAAAAGGAATAAAAGCCACTCTTTTGAGGTCGTATCAGCCCAATTCAAGAGCCTAAGGGCCGTTATATTTTTTGAGTTCAAGAAATCATCCTCACTCAACTAGAACCTAAGAGTCATTCTATTTCGAGTTCGAGCAAATAACTCACTCGACTACAAAGACTACATCAGTCCGATTTCGATCAAGTTGCCTAAGCTTCGAATTTACGAACAAAAATTTTCACAAGGCATAAGTGAATCAAAATTTTCATAAGGCATAAGCAAATCGGAATTTTCACAAGGCAAAAATCGAGATAAAGACAAGGCAGAGAAAAAGAAATGTTTTATACATATGAAGATATTTACAAATGACAGATCGAGGTCCTACACAAAAGAAGAAAAAAGAAGAAAAAAATACAAAGGCTCCTAACTATTCTCGGGGGCAGCTTCTTCACCTAGATCCTCCCTATTTTCGGACCCACACTTGCTGCCATCATCATCGTCGTCGTCGTCGTCATCAGAAGAGGCCGACGCTCTAGCATCAGCTTCATTCTCTTTTGCCTTTACTATCTCCTCGGTAAGATCGAAACCTCGAGTGTGTATCTCCTAGAGGGTTTCCCTCCGAGATTGGAATTTGGAGAGTTCATAAATCCAATGTGATCGAGTTTGAGCAGTCTCGGCATCCTCTCTCGCTTGGACTTGAGCGGCTTCAGCATCAGCCCGGTAGACGACCATGATCGCCTCTGCGTTGGTCTTTGCCTTATCGGCCTCAGATTTGGCCTTTGGAAGTTCGGAAGCCAACCGAGCCTCGAGCTCCTCTATCTTATTTTCCTGATCTGAGCTTTTCTTCTTCATGCCTCGGAGTTGGATTCGACCGATGACAGTTGGGCTCGAGCAGCCTCAAATTCTACAGCAAAGCGGTCCATGCCTTCTTTCCCCCCCAAGGACTCAACCTTTATCTTACTGACCTCCTCGCAGAACTGCTCAATCCTCTCAATCTTCTGCTGCAGCTGTGAGATTGAAACGTTAGCCACTGTTCCCGAATCGAGCCCATGAGCTTTTAAAATTATCATTACCTGCTCGATCAGGCCGGTCTGATCCTTGTGAGCTTTAGCCAACTCGTCTCGGAGGTCCTTGATCTCTTCATTTCTTTGCCCACAGAGAAGTTTAAGGGCATTCCTTTCCTCCGAAATCCCTTGAAGGTCGGCCTCACATTGGCTCAGCTCAGCTCGGAACTTGGAAAAAGCCTCCTGATGAAGTGCCAAATGCTGTATGAAAAAAAAGGAGTTAGACAAAATATAGAGGAATGTGATATCAACAAAGGAACTAAGACTTACCCGATTCAGGATTCGTTGAGCCTCATCGAAGAGGTTGGCCGCTTCACTCAGGTCGGAAGCATCTCCAACCCCGACAAAGTAGTCTCGGAAGGGATCCTCCCCTCCGGGGGCTCCGTCTACCTCGGGGGTCCTCAAATCTTGGGCATCCCGAATTGCTTCTTTAGAAAAAGCAGGGAGAGTAGGCGAGTCTCCTACTACTATTTCCCCAAGTGAGTCACTTGGGGTGTTCTGTTCAATTCAAGGGGTTTCGGGACCGCTCCCCTCAGACATGCTAGCCGTTTGTTCACTTCGGTGAGAGGCAGCCTCGATCTCCACCGGCTCGGGGACTTTGCCCGAGTCCTTCTCCAAGACCCCCTCAGTTCGACGAGGGACCTCATAAACCACCACTGATTCAGCGGCCTTTGGGGCCTCGATGATTTTCTTCACTCGGGCCACCAGTACGGAGCCGTCATCTTCTTCTTCGTCGTCCTCCCTTATCCACTGAAGTACATTCGCAGGGAGGGTAACAATGTCCGTCTTCGACTTATGAACAGGGTTTTTCCTAGGATTTGGGACCCCGGAGGTCGAGGTCCTCTTCCTTTTATTATCCTTTGCTGGTTTCGGAACCGGGGCCAAAGTTTCTTCCTTGCCAGTCGGGGGCCTCATGACGCATCCTCTCCCAAGGCCTACACACGAGAAAATTGAATAAGTCCAAGAAGGACATCTTGATCAAATTATCAGATATATGGAAAAGAGGGGTTACCATGATTCTTGGCCTCCCATCGGCCTTTTGCTAGATCGCGCCAACATCGGTCGGCGTATGTGGAGGTCGAGGCAAGTTTCCAAACCCAGATACCGAGGTCGGGGATCGCACGGGGCATCCAAGCAACTGTTACATCATGAAAAAAGATATTAATAAGAAAAAGCAAAGGAATGAAATAATGCATGGAAACTAGCAGTGAGATAATACTTACGCTTCATGTTCCATTTCTCAGGAAATGGCATCTTCTCTGCAAGAATTTGGTCGGAAGTCCTCACTCGAACGAACCTGCCCATCCAGCCTAGATCTTTGTCCTTGTGGATGCTCGAGAACAGCACCTTGGTACCTCGATGCTGGAGTTTAATCAACCCGCCTCGATAGAGACGGTGGCTGTACAATCTCATGAGGTGGTCGAGGGTGAAAGACATACCCTCAACTTTGCTCGAGAAGAATCGGAGCATGATGACTATTCGCCAAAAGGATGGATTAATTTGGCCTAGGGTTATTTGATATTGACGACAGAAGTCGACAATGACGGGGTCAAGGGAGGCCAGTGTCAAAAGGTAAGTGTAAACACTTAGAAACCCTTCCACGTGGGTAGTTATGTCCTCTTCGGGGGTCGGGATCACCACCTTTTTATTCCCCCATTTGCAGTCTTTCTTTACCTGCTCGAGGTATCCCTCAATTATCGAGCATATATATCTTGACACTGGCTCGTACTGACCTGGAACCGACGAAGCTTTATCGGTTTTAAAGTCGGAGTTTAACACATACCCCCTAGGAATACACTCCTCAAGGCAGGGTTCCATCGGCATTTTCCCACCGGCCGGTTGAGAAAGCGAAGCAGCTTCTTTTTGCGGTACCATTTTCGATGTTTTTGCCATTTTTGTATGAGTTTGAAGAAAGAAGAAGATAGTAAGACTTGATTAACAGTGAAACCTGAAGATTTGTAGAAGGAAAGAACTTAGGAGAGGTAAAAGCTTTGGAGATTAGAAGAAAGTGAAAGTAAAGTTTGAATCAATAAGGAGAGGGTCTATTTATGGAATTTACAGTGACGGTTCAAAAGCACTGGTGGTCGACCACCAACTGACACTCACTAATGATTTGGGGAACTACACCGACGGTACATTTCAGTCGCTTATGTCACGGGGATGATGTCATGGCGGGTCGAGGTAAAAAATCGAAAACTCAATTCGTTTCTTGTCATTACACTCCAAAAAATGAGGGTACTATATGTATACGGTTAAAACCGGCCCACCTGATTTTGCTATTTGACCGAGACCCGGAGGTTGCATCGAAGGACGACTTTGTAACGGAACAGACTACATCACGAGGATAAGATATCGAGTCCAGAATCGAGATATCTGTAAAGATCGAGGCTAGTAGCGATCGAGGCCAAATGGGACAGACATCGAGTAAGATCGAAGATAGCATGAAAACAGAAAGGCGAGATATCCATGATAGGTCGAAGATCATGACGAAAATCTCGGAACGGATCTAATCACGAATGGCAGACTCGCTAATCATGGGATTTCCTTATGTAATAGAGCCATACTATAAATGGAATTCCTCTACTATATAAAGGGGAGTTCTAATCATTTGTAACATATCATTCACAGACATCAAAACAATACAATTCTCTCTTCTCACTTACATTCGTGTTCATCAGCTTGTTATATTTTAATCGTTCTTGCACCAACCAGTTCGAGGGTATCCAAACTCGAGAGCTGAGTTCCATTCTAATATTGGTTTGCTTTACTTTATAGTTCAATTCTGTTATTTATCTTCGTATTTATCATTTAGTATTGAGTGAAATCACGTATCCTTAAAACCACATTATAAGTTTAATTGTTATCCTATTTTAAGGATAAACAAATATATTTGTGTGAAGGAATGCTACTACACTCCTCTATATAATAACCTTATTTGTTCTGAATATTTTTGGATATTATAGCGAATTGTTGAAGTGGTAGGTTTCGTGATTTAAGTGGTAGGTTTCATGATTTAAGTAAAACATAGATGTTTTTGATGAAGATATAGGAGAGGAGACAGGCCTATTTAGGCTGTTTTGGATGTATTTGTACAAAGGTGATTGAAGTTTATTTATAAAAGATCACGCCACGTTTACAGAGCTAGATACAGCCAAAGTAGTGAATCAATCAAATGAAACTTTGATTTAGACTCAGAATGACAAAGCTACTCGTGTAATATATTTTCCTCTTCTTGCATTAGTTTTGATATAATATTCATCTGGAGGCCAATAGCGTGAGGATAATTGTGTACAAACAGTTCATTGTACTGCCTACATATAGAATCCTTTTTAGCTCCACTCGTCCAATTTGGTCGGGGATCTCTCTCGGAAAACATTGTAGCTTGGAAGAACTGCCGAACGGCCACTTGTAAATATCAAGTAAAATACATCTTAGCACGGCCATCATCATCAGTTGCTATGTTTGGCACAATTTGCGCGTGCTATTGACTGGTACTCCCCTTCCCACCAACGCGATAATTCTGTCTACCAAAACTCAGGCAAGTTGAAAAAAATCACAGTTTTTTGTGTCGTTTGGGATTTAAACCTTGCTCTCCCATGATTTTCACCTATTTTATTGACTAGGTGTGCGACACCTTGAGTGCAGAAGTACAGGTCCAATTCATAGTAGTATATAATGAAGCTGGCTATTCAGTTAGGGAGAGAGTTAGAAATGGAATATGGTCGTGGTGTTATTACATAGGAAGCCCAAAGATGTGGTCCTATCCCAGGTGAACAAAAGCTACCCGCACCGGCACTTCCACGGGCCATATAAGCAGTATTGCGTTAACAAAAGGTGAAAACTTCATACGCAGACAACCACAGTAGAAATATTTATCTCCTTCAATTGCACTTAGACATAAATATTCTTGATACTGATACTGCTGCCGAAATTCCCTTCTTTTTACTGCCAAATGAGGGGAATGAGGAGTGTGTGGCGGTTTCAGAAGTGGCTACCACAAGAAGAGATCTTGACACGAGATAAAAGGGAATTGCTACCACTTGCAGACATACAGGTGAAAATTAGCGAGTGGTCGTCTAGTATGAGCTCCATTGATACATTAAAATGCTTGTTTTATTATTTCATACACCAAATCATAGACTTAAAAGTAACTTGACTAAGGAGTATATGTTCTAGAATCAACAACAATCGTCTGACACGAGATAATACACATATCTTTTCAATGCCTTTTTTTTGGATCTCCACAAAAAAACTGTTTCGCATAGTGCTCAGCTTGTTACTTGATACAAATGGTATGCCAATTAATCCTTCTTTTCAGCATCACCATCAGATTTGTCCACAGTTTCAGCAACACTTTCGGATGGACCATCTTCTGTTGGTTTTGTGCTCTCTGCTACAACACCTTCTGCTGGCTTAGCTTCGCGATCAGTTGATTCAACAGATTCACCATTAGCGCCGTCACTTACTGGCACTGTCTGCTTGACAGTCCCAACTTTGACATACTTGCTCATGAACTTATACTCCCAATCTTGCAAAGCCTCAAGCTCAAACGGACCAAGGCCAGAGATATCACCGGTGAGATCTTTTTCCTCAAAGGACATCTTGGCGAGAGCTCTACTAGCATCCTTTCCAGCAAATAGTGCATAAGGTCCTCCAGGTCCATAGAACATTCTGCAGCACACAGTAAACAAATTTAGATACGAATATGTAGTGGTAGTTGACAGCATTTAAGAGAGATGCCGAAACAAATGATAGACCTAAGCAGCTAAACCTGAAATGCTTAACCTTTCTCACGATACCCAGGCATACATTTGTGAGGTTAGGTACTTATTCAAACTCAACTCAGGGTATTTGATCACTTAAGGACAGAGTCCTGCTTCAACACAACGCACATTCAGACTGACAGGATCATATATGAAACCGTTTGATATTAGAATTCTTAAGAAAAAAGATATCATGAACAAGGACAAGTTATTACTAAATGTCCAGATCCAAGATTTATTGAAGTACCGATAAAATGCTTCAAAGAGACGAACCAAGCTCACCATACATAACAAAGTAAATATGCGTGTTCAAAAGAAAAAGAAAAGAGCCTGCTTGATTGCAATCCAAAGGATGACCCATGATTTTTCTAACTGCTTGAATTAAAACTGGAAAATATAAGTAAATCTACTGAGAATCAAGTAAAAGTCACAGTGTTCCAACAAGGAATGAAAGAATCACAAACAAGAGAAGAGTGCTTTAAATCCTCGCATTCTCAGCCTTTCCATTGTATTAGGCCTTGATCCTAATGACTACCGGGCTGGCAGACTAATAGTTACCGGATAATTTGTTTAGGCATATGGAAAAAGTGCCTAGAATATTATTCTAACCCTATCTCCACCCATTTCATTGAAGCTATATCACACCTATTGATCGTGTCACGTACACATTATGATAGGTAATGCTATTTCGTGTTTTAATAATTTGCCAAAAATTCTCGAGGAACCAGATGTTGCGTTTTTATTAAGGGGTGTGAATGGGAAATGGAAGAGGTACCTCTTGGATTGCACCTCTTCATCTCACCCTTTCTTTGTCTATAAATTTAGAGGCTTAGCCTCATTTTTTATAGATGGAAAATCTGAAACCATCTCCCCTCTTTTCTACTTTGTTGCATTATTTTCTAAATAAACATAAGTGTCAAGTGTTTGCTCCATTTGTTGAGTTCGCTGAAGTTCTATAATTTGAAGTGCCGCTATCACAGAATAGTTTTTCCGTTCTATCCTTGGAGGAATTAATCCGTATACCTTAGGCAACAGTGAGGGGATTAAATTCCTTAAGGACACACTGTGAATTCAGTGGGTTCGGAATTATTTTACGATTTATTTATGAACTAACGTTTCCTTACTTCCCTAATTTTTCTAGTTTCGAACACAGATTACCAACAATCTTAAGGAATTTAATTATCCCAATTTGAAGGGAAATTACGTTTGCTATGCTAAGAGGAAAGTTGAGAAGCAAACATATATTGAGGGAAAAAGAAAATTGTGTCTTTGGTGAAACGATGGACCAAATCATGGGAAATATACAAATCTTTCTATAAAGAAAGAATAATGTGGTGTGGACTTCTATGAAGGATACAACGACTAACTGGAGGAGAAGGAATTCTAAGCAGTTGAATTGACTTCTGTAAAAGGAACAAGGCTCGCCATCCACGATGGTATCTTCTTAAAAATTGGAATTTTTCATAATTGATACGTGAAAGTTATAGACTCATGTGACGACTCAAACATTACATCTTCATTTGGGATTATAAGATACAGATGATGTTGTGGCTTACTCCAAAGTCATTGTAAAACCATAGTGAGAAAGAGTCGGTTAGTCTGTTGGAAAATTTTAATGATTTTCTGAAAATTGGATATTAATATGAAATTTTCTCAAACATGGTGAAAATAGTATTACAAGTCAGTAAGGTCCTGTTAGGGGCAGTGACATTGATTTATCATATGTTGAGAGTGACAACGTCACAGCAATGAATCTCGAAGAAAGTGATAAAATCGGGTTCCATTTTTTAACTCCGTTATTATTAATTTAAGAATTTTGACCCTTTGTGTTATGATGAAATGCAATTGATATAAATATTAGGGTGGATATTTATTACAATGATCTCATATAACATATTTGGAATTATATGTATGAGTAGGAATAACATGCGTTTACGAGTTATTTTGTTATTCCTTGACCAAATGAAAATTGTATAATTTGTTAATATATGTAATTTGGGACATGCATAAATATATGTGGATGGTTATTTTCAAGGTTGTAAGACATGAATTAGGCTTACAGTAATATTTGAAGTATCTTGAGATTATGAATATAATATATGTAAAGATAAACATATATATGTTTGATTAGAGAAAGAGATCAAACTGGTTAAAGTGTTATAATGGTTTAGTTGGAAAACCATTTGAAAAAGGGGAATTAAAATTGTCATGATTTTCTAACCCCTTATGGAGAATAAAATCTTTGTGATTTTCTACTCCTACTTCGAGATTAAAATCTGCGTGATTTTGTACTCGTTCGTTAAGATTAAAGTATTCGTGACTTTCTACTCATTTGTAGGAAATTAAAGTCTAAGTGATTTTATACTCGTTTTGGAGATTAAAATCTTAGTGATTTTCTACTGTAATTTATTATTCGGTTTGATGATTAAAAAGTTCGCCGTTTATTAAATTTGATTGTGTCACATATCATTCAATTTGAAGATTAAAAACTTCACCGTTTATCAGATCTAGTTGTATCAGATGTTACTCGGTTTGAAGATTAAAAACATCACTGTTTATTGATTCTGAATGGGTCAGATTGGTTTGAAGATTAAAACTTCACCATTTATTAATTCTGGCTTTGTTAACAACAGTTCTTGTGGTTGGCTCAACAATGTAATAGGGGCGCCGAATATGAATCTCCTTTTGAAGAAATTTGGTTAGAATACGAAATTATTCACCAAACGACCGCCTCTTAGGCACTGCAATCTAATGGAATTGCGGAAAGAAAGAATAGAACGTCAAAGGAGACGATGAACGTCTAGTTGATAAGTTCTAGTTTACCCAAAACTTGTGGGAGGAAGCTATGCTTACAGCTAACCGAATACTCATTTGCGTTCCCCATAGCAGTGTTTTGAACAGCGTGCGGCGACAAATAGCGACGAGGGCCCGCTTCACTGCGGCGAGAGGCGCGCAGCGAAGCGCTCCCCTTTTTGATGTGAAGCGACAATTTATACAAAAACATAAAATATTATATACATATAACTAAAAATTCAATAACAATAATATATTAATAAATATCATTCAAAAATTAAAGACTCAATAAATAGTCATAGACTCATAGTTGAAACTAGATTCATAAACTAAAGTCTAATAGTCTAAAACAAGCAACATCTATTCTTCCTCAAGATTTTCAAATTCAACAACTTCATGAATGTTAGCACTATATTGGCTATCATCTTCTTCATCCCTAACTATTTTTAAAAACAGAAGTACAGAACAACAAAAAAAAAAATTAAGCAACATAGCAGAAAAAGTGAAAAACAGAGAAAGAAGATAACAGAGTTACAGAGAAAACAGAGACAGAAGTTACTGCCTCTGCTTGGTTTTGGAAAAATAGAGAAAAAAAATAAAAAAAAAGAGCTGAAAGAGATGATGGAGAAACAGAGCAAAGAAGAAGAAAACAGAGGAAAGAAAGGAAGAAAGAAGAAGAAAAACAGAGCAAAGAAAGAAGAAAGAAGAAAGAAAAACAGAGCAAAGAAAGAAGAAAGAAAAACAGAGCTGGGTGAAAGAGACGAAAAACAGAGAAGAAAGAAGAAAGAAGAAAGAAGAAAGAAGAAAGAAGAAAAAAAAAGACCAGCAATGGTGGTCGACTAGAAAAACAGAGCAAAGAAAGAAGAAAAAAAAAGAAAGGAAAAGAAGAAGAAAAGAAAAGAAAGAAACATACCTGATCGCTTATGGCAGACGATGGAAGAAGAAGAAGAAGAACAGAACCAAGCCCTAATTTTGTCGAACACTGGAACTCGATGGAGAAGAAGGGTCGCGTATGTAAGACTGATTTAACCCAAGCCCTAATTGGTTAAGTATAAACGCTGCCTTTTTGATTTGTGTTATACTCAAATAGCGACGCCTCTGGTCGCCACTCGCATCGCATCGCCACTCGCAATAGACGTAGAGGCGCACGCTATTCTGCTTCGCAATGCAACAGCCTCCGTGTGGCGCTACAGGCTCGCCTCGCCTCGCTACACGCCTTTAGCACTGTAGCGAGCGCTATTTATAACACTGCCCCATAGCAAAACGCAATCCATTCCTATATGAAAAATGAAAAGGAAAGAAAATCTAACTTGAAATATTTTCAAGTGTGAAGGGTATTTGGGTAAAGTTCAAGTTCTTAAACCCTAAAGGGTAAAAATTGGATCGAAAACTGTTGATTCCGTTTTCATAAGATATGCAACAAATAGTAAGGCATATAATTTTCTGGTTCATAAATTAGAAAATTCCGACATTCATATTACTACGGTAATCGAATCAGATAATGCTGAATTCTTTGAGAATATTTATCTGCATAAAAAGGAATGTGAGTCGTCTAGTGAAATATCTAAGAAAAATCGGTAAGAAGCAAAGGAAAGTACGCTGAATTAGGAAAATCCAAGACGTAGTAAACGTCAAAGGATAACTACTTCCTTTGGACTGGATTTTGTGACATTCTTGTTGGAAAATGAGCCTCAAATGTTTAAAGAAACATCGTCTTCCTCGGAAACACAATATTGGAAAGAGGCAGTCAATAGTGAGATAGAACCTATATAAATAATCGTACTTGGGAATTGGTTGATCTTCCTCCAGGAAATAAACCTTTGGGTTCTAAGTAGATTTTCAAAATGAAAATTAAAGTTGATGGTACTATTGACAAATATAAGGCAAGATTGATTGCTGAAGGATTAAGACAACGAGAAGGTCTTGATTACTTTGACACATACTCGTCGGTAATGAGAATTACATCTATTCGGATGGTAATAGTGTTAGCCACCATGTATGACCTTGAAATCTATCGGATGGACATAAAGACAACCTTCTTAAATAGAGATTTGGAGGAAGACGTTTATAGGAACAACCTGAAGAGTTCGTAGTTCCTGGAAAAGAAAGAAGGTGCATCGACTTGTTAAGTCACTTTACGGATACAAGCACCCAAACAATGACATGCGAGATTTGATCAAATAATATTTTGTCAAATGATTTGAAAATTAACTAGTATAAACAAATGTGTTTATGTTAAGAATACTCAAAATCATATAGTCATTATTTGATTATATGTGGACAATATGTTGATGAAATATTTAAAATGTGAGGGTGTTTAGCTTATGCATGACACAAGAATGTTAGACGTAATGTCTAAATGATATAATTTTTTAGCGCCACCAATCCTCAGTGGATATTGATATGATAGTGGGTGAATTCATTACTTGTTCAGTCTTAGTGATGACTAGTGATGAAACTACAAATTCGAAAGTTGTTTATGTGCTTTTTAGAAATGATTTGTTCTTTCTTGAACATTTATAATGTTTAGCTCTTTTATGAAAGGGTGTCACCTGGAAGGCTGTGACTTTTTATGAAAAGTGCGTTTATATATTTTGTATAAACATGACCGTTCATGAACGGACCTATTAATACGTTGGTCTATAATAAGGTGAACAAACAGATGAACAAGACCAAAATCCATTGCAAGTTGGATTTGTTTCATGAATGAAGGTGCTATAATTTGCATATCATATAGAAGTATGAATAAATAGCATACGAATGCTTGAAAATGACGGAGTGATTTTGAAATATGTTATATATTAAAAGGCCACAACCGATGCCAAACATTCATGCTGTTGTTATTATATATTATTGCTACATTAAGTGTAGTCAATTGTCTGATATGCAATATGATGTCGAGACACATTAGTCTACGACATAAGGAAGTTCGCATTGAACTTTCATGACAATGAAACGAGTCTTGAAATGTACTCAAAACTATGCTTTGCACTACAATAAGTATCCTGCGATAATAAGGGGTATAATGATGCAAATTAGATCACCGGTTTAACCGATTTTAAACAGTCGGTGGAGGAGCGATGTCTTGGAAATCGTCCAAAAAAATGTGCATTGACCGCTCTACAATGGAGGTTGAGTTTATAGCCTTAGACAAAGCCGGTGAAGAAGTTGAATGGCTCCGGAATTTCTTGGAAGATATTCCATTTTGGCCCAAACCTTTGACATCTATATGTATACATTATGATAGTCAAGCGGCAATAGGCAGGGCAGGGAGCGTTATGTATAACGGAAAATCTCGTCACATCCGACGGAGACAAAATGCCGTTAGACAACTACTCTCTAGTGGTGTTATCACGATTGACTGCGTAAAGTTAAGAGATAACGTGTCAGATCCACTTACAAAAGGCCTATCTAGAGAGGCAGTTGAAAGATCATCGAAGGGAATGGGACTAAGGCCTAGGACAAGTCATCATGGCGGTAATTCTACCTAGTAGACTGGAGATCCCAAGAGCTAGGTTCAAAGAGATCAAACAAAGTTATGAATGACGGTTCAACATTGTCAAATAACTCAACCCATTCTCGTGATGAAGACAATGTTCAGAAATCAAGGTAAAGCATTAAGGCTTTTTGATGAGTCAATAAAGCTTAAAGCTTTTTAATAATTTGCCAAGTCTGGCAAGATATGACCAGATAGTGTGTATAGGATTACACGTTTAAAAATCACCTATGTGAGTGTGAAGTGTAAGCCGCTTTAAGGGGAATGATAGTAAAGGCCCATTCTCTAAGCACTCATGAAATCAGGCGGTGTTCATGGCTGAAACGAACACAGCCGTGAGAACCAAAAACGGTTAAGGATTGATTGTGTGACTTATGGTTGTCTAGGTATACACCAAAGTTCGACGGTTCAAAGATATCAAATCTACCGATTGACCGAGTATATCCGATATAAGTTCACTACGGAAAGTTCAAAGGGAAACCTAATTACCCAGATGCGATTAATCCTTAATTGCGAATCAAAAATGCATGTTTTTCCACATATGTCAATTCCCCATTCATGTGGGGGATTGTTGCGTTTTTATCAAAGGGTGTGAATGGGAAATGAAAGAGGTACCTCTTGGATTGCACCTCTTCATCTCACCTTTTCATTGTCTATAAATTTAGAGGCTTGGCCTCATTTTTTATAGATAAAAATCTGAAATCATCTCCCCTTTTTTCTACTTTGTTACATTATTTTCTAAATAAACATAAGTATCAAGTGTGATTTGCTCCGTTTGTTGAGTTCGCTGAAGTTCTGTGATTTGAAGTGTCGCTATCACAGAATAGTTATTTCATTCTATCCTGGGAGGAATTAATCCGTATACCTTAGGCAACAGTGAGGGGATTAAATTCCTTAAGAACACACTGTGAATTCAGTGGGCTCGGAATTATTTTACGATTTGTTTATGAACTAACGTTTCCTTACTTCTCTGATTTTTCTAGTTTCGAACACAGCTTACCAACACCAGATAGGAACCATTTGTGATCAATTTGTTTTCCATTGATAAGATATGCTACTTCGTGCTTTGAAGATTTGCCAAACGTTCACAAGAAACCACATAGGGAACGATCGTGATCAGTCCCAACTCTACAACTATAAAAACTGCTTCACTATACCGACTGGCAGTAGTGTAGCGGCTGTGCTGTTTGCTAGAGGCCAAACTAAAAGATGAATTGTCCCTATCTCTTCTCACATGCCCTCTCATATGTAAACAACATGTTACAAGGTTTGACCTAACATTTGAATCTCTAGAAAATACATTCTCTCAAGTGCTAGCCGCCACTGCTCTCAAGGTTCTCTCAAGAACAAAGCTGCTACAAACTCAATGACCAGATCCCAAAACTGAAGATGTCTTAAGTCATTAGGTCTGTTGAGTCTTTGTCATTTTGTTTTTTATTTGCAATACTACACTATTTTCAAGAAGTGTCATTGTAGGACAGATTTCAACCTTCCTTGTTTTGGTTTCTTGGTTAGAGTTAAGAGGTTAATTCCTAGGTTGCAATAGGTTGTAATATGAAGTTACTCGGTTTAGTAAAGTTGGAAATCCTACTCCGGTAGGTCGTGATTTTTAATCCCTTGAGCACACGTAAATATATTATGTTATTTACTTCCTGTCTTTTAACGGGAACAGTTGGTTCTCTATACCGTTTGATGAACTTTTAGTTACTATCACACTATTAGCTCCGTATTCCATCAATTCCCATGTCGAAACACTACGTCGTGTAAATAGCAAATTTCTGAGTCTGATAATTTCAGCAAAATAAGAACTTTTCCCGGCAAATAAAAAAGCATAAAGCAGTTCAAAGAAAACAGAAAGGGAGATTGATTCTAGGATCAGTAACTCTTTTTGTCTCAACCAAAAAAATCCCAACTTTCACATAAAGCTTAAAACTTTCCACAATCACCAATAAAAAAACAGCAAAAAGAACAAACAAGCACGAAAAATTCCACAACAAAAAGCCAATAATTCTAAAAATCAAAGTCAAAGCTTCAAATAACATCGAATAGCTTAGAAAACTTATAAACCAAGATAAAATTACCTGCTCTGAGAAACATCATAGATCTGACCTTTAATTGCCATCAACAAAGGCTTCTTTGAATCAGACCCATCATACTCCTTCAACTCCTCTTCACTAATCTCTCCAAGCTGAACTGGGGGCGGCAGAGGCTGCACCTGTTCCTCAAAATTTCTAGACCTCTGCTGGTGACCATGATCATTGGAACCAAACAACTCTGAGACAACATAGTAAAAAGCAAGTGCTAAAGCAACCGCCGTAAAAAATGTTGTAGGTGAGAGACCTGTGTAAGCTGTGATGGAATCTTTCAATGTTTCCCATAACTCTAGGGCCATATTTTTTGGACAGGAAAAAAGAATTTATCTGATTCTACTGTAGGGTGAGAGAAACAAAGAGGTTTCTTTATTTGTGACTAATACATCAGGATTGTTTATCTAGTCTAGTGATAATTTTCTTGTGCTGTGCCGGTGGAGTTGTTCATTTTGGACTTTGACTATATATGGTACTTGTTCCTTTTGGTTTCCAACTACATATATGTAGATGAATTAAAAAATGTTTTGTTTTAATTAAAAGATGTTAGTGCACAAATTTGACTACTGGAGTTTATTATTTTGTTTTATTTTTGGAGATGTCAAGATTCCATCTTCGTGGATGGTATAATAGTTAAATCATCCCTTCTTTTTTTTCTTGGGGAATTATATTAGGTCGTCGTGTAAAAAGTCAAGTATTAAAAAAAAAACTATAGTGTATTTCTTTTTTTCTCTTTAAATGGACAAATTTGAGAAACAAATGACGTAAGAGAAACAATTGAATTTCATGAAGTCTTAAAGTTTTTTTAGTCGTTTTCTAAAATTCGTAATAAAATTCGCGGACATTTTGATGTCTTTTGTAGAACTTAGGAAAAGATGGTAATTACTAAATTTGGGGGGGAGGGGGATTAGAAAGAAAATAACAATAAGGTAAAGTAGATCATTTGTCCTGAGGAGAGAAGGGTCATTCCACAGGTATTTGGTAGACCTTAGGTAGAGAATGCCATTTAATTCATACCAAACTTTATTGACAACGTCGATATCGCCATTGTGACATGAAAGTTGAAAAATTGATCCGGCCTACCAAAATAATTGCCTAACCATTAGTTATCGTGTAATTTGGAGCTATTATTAGTCCATTTAAGGGTATATATATATATATATTGCAACGACAAAGAGCGAGAGGACAGCCACCAAAGTAGGTAAAGCTATACTTCATCCAAACTCAAATTAGTTATCATGCTTTGTTTTTGAGAGTCAATTTAACTAACTTCCGAAATTAAATTAGGTTACATCAATTCAATATTTTAAAACTGTTAGGAAATGAAAGCAAAATGGAACAATATAGTAATAGAGACAAGATGTATAGGAGGAGAATGTAAAGGTTATCTTATTCGAATGTTTCTTGTGTCTACTTTCATGGGCAAAGAATGTCTTATTTATACTATACAAGATACATCCAATACTCACTAGATACGTCCTAGGAATTAATAGGTGCATCTTTCCAAGTATTACATTGTATAGAATGTATGGATGGATTAAATGAACATCCATATACATTCACTTTATTTATAACACTCCTACTTGGATGTTCATTTGAAAGATAATGTGCCTCGTTAAAACCTTACTAGGAAAACCCAATGGGAAAAAGCCTAGTGAAAGAAAAAGAGTACACATATCTTGTAATACGCATTGAGTGCTGCCTCATTAAAAACCTTACCAGGAAAACCCATTTGGGACAAAACCTTGGTTAAGGAAAAAAGAGTACAACGCGTATTATACTCCCCCTGACGAAAGCTTTATTTGATATCTCGGAGACGACGCATTCCAACCTTATATCTCAGCTTCTCAATTGTTGATGTTGGCAATGACTTAGTGAATAAATCTGCTAGATTGTCACTTGAACGGATTTGTTGAACATTTATCTCACCATTTTGCGGAAGATCGTGTGTGAAAAAGAACTTTGGTGAAATGTGCTTTGTTCTGTCTCCTTTGATATATCCTCCTTTAAGTTGAGTTATGCAAGCAGCATTGTCTTCATACAATATCGTTGGAATCTTCATTTTTAAAGAAAGACCACACAATTGTTGAATATGTTGAGTCACTGATCTCAACCATACACATTCTCGACTAGCTTCATGAATAGCTATTATCTCTGCATGATTGGAAGATGTAGCAGCTAAAGTTTGTTTTGTTGAACGCCATGAAATAGTTGTACCCCCACAAGTAAATAGATAGCATGTTTGAGATCGATCTTTATGTGGGTCAGAAAAATAACCTACATTGCAAAAGTTATATCTGGTCGAGTATTATTTGCAAGATACATTAGTGCCCCAATTGCATTAAGATATGGAGCTTTGTCACCAAGAAGCTCTCCATCATTTTCATGAGGTCGGAATGGATCTTTATTTATATCAAGTGATCTCACAACCATCGAGGTACTCAATAAATGTACTTTATCCATATAAAAACGCTTTAGGATCTTTTCGGTATAAGTTGATTGATGGACAAAAATTTCATCGTTCATATGCTCAATTTGTAGACCAAGACAAAATTTTGTCTTTCCAAAATTTTTCATTTCAAATTCTTTCTTCAAACAGTCTACTGCTTTTGGAAGTTTCCTAGAAGTTCCTATGATATTTAGATCATCAACATACACAGCGATCATAACAAATTCAGATCCAGGTATTCTTATAAATACACAAGGACAAATTGGATCATTCTTATACCCTTCTTTCAGTAAATACTCACTCAGGCGATTATACCACATTCGCCCTGATTGTTTCAATCCATATAAAGATTTTTGAAGCTTTATTAAACAAGTTTCCCAAAAACTTTTATTAGTTTCAAGAACTTTAAGCCCTTCGGGGATTTTCATATAAATTTCGTTGTCTAATGTGCCATACAAGTAGTCTGTGACAACATCCATTAGATGCGTATCAAGTTTTTCATGGACTGTCAAATTTATAAGATACCTGAAAGTGATTGCATCCACCACAGGAGAATATGTCTCCATATAATCAATGCTAGGTCTTTGCGAAAATCCTTGTGCAAAAAGTCGTGCTTTATATATAACGACTTCATCATTTCGTTTTCGCACAAAAACCCATTTGTATTCTGCTGGTTTTATTCCTTCAGGTGTTCGGACTATATGTCCGAATACTTCACGTTTTTCAAGTGACGCTAATTCTGCCTGGATAGCGTCTTTTCATTTTGGCCAATCATTTCTTTGTCTACATTCATCAACAGATCTTGGTTCAATATCCTCATCTTGTTACATTATTTCAACAGCAGCATTATAAGCAAAAATATTGTCGACAATAACATTATTTTGGTTCCACATTTTTCCCGTAGAGACATAATTTATTGAAATCTCTTCATTCTTATTATTTTCAGGTACCTGGAACTCCTCTGAGGTCTTAACATTTGTTATGTCATGGGGCGCTTTTTGATCAATTGCCTCCATATATGATCTCCTAGATCATTTGCTCCTTTTCGATTTCGAGGATTTTTAGCTTTGGAACCAATTGGTCTACCACGTTTCAAGTGTGGCTTAGACTCATTTGTATTTATGGATTGTCCAACCGGGACATCAATTCGAATAGGAGCATTAGCAGCTGGAATATGTGACTTAGTCACCCTTGGTAGGTTAGTGAATGCATCTGGCAGTTGATTTGTAATATTTTGTAAATAAATTATCTTTTGAACCTAGTGTTCACATTGCTTTGTTTGAGGATCTCAATGAGATAGTGATAATGAATTCCAATCTATCTCTTTTTGCAACTGCTTATTTTCTCCCCCTAATATTGGGTATACTGATTCATCAAAATGGCAGTCAGCAAATCTTGCCGTAAATAAATCCCCAGTCGTAGGTTCCAAATATTTTATATTAGAAGGAGATTCATACCCAACATATATCCCCAACCTTATTTGGAGTCCATCTTTGTGCGTTATGGTGGAGCAATTGGAACATATACTGCACATCCAAATATTCTAAGATGGGAAATATTTGGCTCCTGACCAAAAGCCAATTGTATTGGGGATTCTTTATGATAACTTGTGGATCTGATCCGCACAAGAACTGTTGCATGCAAAATAGCTGGCCCCATGCCGAAATGGGAAGTTTTGTTCTCATAAGCATTGGTCTAGCAATTAATTGGAGGCGTTTGATCAATGATTCTGCTAGACCGTTTTGAGTATGAACATGCAACTGGATGCTCAATTGTTATCCTAGTTGATATGCAATAATCGTTAAAGGCCTGGGACGTAAATTCACCAGCATTATCAAGACGAAGTATCTTAATTTCATAATATCTTTTCTTTTCTGAATGGTCCACATGGAGGGTGTATGGGCTCACATATATCACCATGTATACGTTTCAAAAATGCAGGAGATTCAACTCCAACTTTAATTACTGATGGTCTAATAATCAGTTTTCCTTGAGAACATGCAGCACAAGAGAATTCTTCAGTTAGAAGAACCTTCTGGCTCTTCAATGAATGACCATGTGAATTCTCAATTATTTTGTGCATCATATTATAACCCGGGATGGCCCAACCGAGCATGCCAAATAATAAAATCATTGTAAACTCCTTGTTTACTATGGCATGTGATTCAACTACATTAATATTAGTGTAGTATAATCCGGAGGAAAATACGGGAAGCTTTTCAAGCAAATACTTCTTTTTCGCTTTTATTATAGTAATATAAAGGTATTCAACTTTTCCTTCATTGGCGGTCTCAATATGATAGCCATTTTGGCAAATATCTTTGAAATTCAACAAGTTTCTTTGAAACCTACTGCAATATAATGCATCATTAATAGCCAATATAGTTCCTCCTGGTAGTAATACAGTCGTTCTTCCAGAGTCCTCAATTAATTTTGTATTACCAGATATTGTTATGATATTGACTTCTTTCATAATTAAATAAGAGAAGTGTCTCTTATCTTTTAATATATTGCGTCGTATCACTATCCAGAAGACATATTTCTTCTTTCTTATTTATACGGCCCCGATAATTATTTAGTCTTCTTTCAGACTTTGATATATTGTTATCACATTCCCTTCAGGAATGGAGCAGATCTAGAGAGACGAGCTTCATTAAAAGCATATTATTTTGCCTCAATCGTCATTATATCATTAATTGTGGTGGATTGGGACTCAAACTCAATGTCTTACCCTATAAAGGCTTGTTAAGCATAATGTATTAGGACTAAAACCCACCATCTTATCATCATGATGCACCAAGACTCAAAATCGGTGTCTGAACATCTCTTCCGAATTATTACTACTACAAAAGCAAATTCGAGGCATGTAGAATGAAATTTTTTTTCCCAATATGTTATAAATGATTATTTCAGCACATAATTTCAAACGAGAAATAATTATAAACGCAATTGAGTAATGTAAATTTTTTGTAAGCACAAGCATATGATCCAAATTGCAATCACTTAACTCTTTAGAATGCATCGTAACTTATAAATCAAATAAATGAATTCAAACAGATTCTGCAAAAGGGATGTGAATTAGCTTGACTTTCATATTACCAAGGCTATAATAATATTCTATTACTATATTATGTCATAAAGGCAGTAGCCAACACTACTATAATTAAATCAATATTAGTGAAATAGACGTACCTGCACATATAATAACTTCATGTACTGATTACCTCTCGTTTACCTTCTTTTTTTTCTCTTTCTTAAGAAGCATATTGAAAAATTTTGGTCATAGATTAGGTGCAAATTTAAGTTAATCGTCATCCACAATATAAGTATCACATCTACTTTTGGTTAACAATCCAACTTCAATAGGTATTAGGACATCAACACAAAAATCTCTCACAAGTACTAATTTATTACGACCTAATTAATGGAGTAAGTGTCACTTTATAATGTACCAAGATAAAATTATTTTGTAACGGATGTAATGCAAATTTTATTTATGAATATAGAAAATATTAGGACCTGCGAAAGATTATTGCTAAACATAATTGTAATTACAAGAGTAAAAATAATTAACATGTTTCAAATCCTACAAATTAGAAGTCAAAGCTTATAACAATTATTTCATTGAATTGAAGAGTTTCTTAGTGCAAATGTTTTTGTGAACTTCCATTTCCTTACTTCTATTATCCCAATTATGTCGTGACATTTGGATGTGGAATTAATTAGTCTAATCATTATAATTCAATTTAATACTCATCTATTTATGTATAGGTTTAAACTTTTTCGTAGATTATACAATAAAATAACAATTTAACCGAAGTTTATTGTTTTCATACCAAGGCAATTATTATAACCATATTCAAAACAAGTTATGCATATGGTAACAAAATTGCAGGTTAAAGAAGATCCTAATAGAAACGTTATAAACATAAGAATGTATACCTGAATTGGAAAAGATATTAACTACCTCTTTTTTGAAGAAGATAAATTCGAATGAAGCAGATAACCTCAGTTGGTTAGAACTTCGTGCTGATAACGTGTTAATAAATGAGAGCAAAATGGAACAGTATAGTAATAGAGACAAGATGTATAGGAGGAGAAAATAAAGGTTATCTTATTCGAATGTTTCTTGTGTCTACTTTCATGGGCAAAGAATGTCCTATTTATACTATACAAGATACATCCAAAACTCACTAGATACATCCTAGGAATTAATAGGTGCATCTATCCAAGTAGTACATTGTATATAATGTATGGATGGATTAACAAAAATTAAATTTTAAATATTCAAAAAAAATATACGAAAATACGAGTTGTTCTCATATCAATATGATTTAAAAAAAATTAAAATATTCGTCAAAATATATCTCTAGTTTGTACGTAAAAAGGTAGCACCTTCAATGGATCAGCCTTAACCTAGAGAGGATCATAGACTTCTTTTGTTGTTTAAAAACGCAGAAACAAAACGCATCCACGTACCACAAAGAGAAAATTATAGGAACAGAAAGAAATGTGATAGAACAGGAAAACAATCCTGGCGAAGAAAATACATTAATGTTACAAAATTACAAGAAGAAAGTAACATTACTCTGCCATGTGCATGATGATACAGTTTTATATGTCTCCTATACTACAAAGCTACTCTCCCTTTGGCTAGAAACCGGAAGCTGATTCACTTCCATCAACAATGACAAGGTTTTATTTTGCTTCATATACACAAGTTTACAACATTCACTGGACCTTTAACAAGGTATCTAACTTATGAAAAGCAATAGTATATCCTTAAAAGTTGTTAAATTGCAAGAGATCTCACCTCATCCACTTTCCAGAGGTCTTCTTCATATTTATACCACCTCATCAGCCCTTCATCGTTTCTGGTGCGCTGACACATGATGCACGAGTCACTCATGCAAGTTAGGAATTTGCCTAACCTAGAGGCCTTTTCAAGAATTGATTCGTCAAGCTTGGTCAGAACTCTTTTAGGTGAAGATGGAGGGACTTCAGTGATCAGGCAATGAGATATATTGAGCACTTCCAACTTTTTTAAGCCCTCCAAGATAATAACTAAGGCGCCTTTAGATAGCACTGTGCACCGCACACTCAGCACTTTCAAGTTTGGAAGAAATGCTACCAGTGTAGATGCAAAGAGAATATCACATGGCCCCATAATCTTGAGCTCAGCAAAATTTTTGCAATTCCTTGCAATTTCCTCCATGACGTATGGTGGATTTGCTATGCTAGGCATCGTCAGTGATTCAAGATCTTCCCATATACGAATAGCCCTGCATATTCCTGTCTTTTTTATTCTGTTCCAAGCTGGCATAACAAGACGTTTAAGCCGCGGACACCTGAAAAAGAGGAGATTTGATCAACTGTCTTCTTCATTTTCACTGTAAACTTTGCTTCTCCTGAATTAAAATAATGGCAAATCGTTGGACATCTGAGATATATGATGCTGCCTGAACTCTGGAATGATTGATGTATGGTTTTCTAATAAAAATTATAGAACTAAGGAAAGATGAAGGTTTATCGGGGAATACCTCTCGGCAGTATAAGTCAACTGATCGTCACTGACATAGAGATTGTAATGGAAGATTAACGTCAGTATGTTTCCACGACTGAGGTTCAAAGCAATCCTCAGTAGGCGGGTTAATGTTTTATCAGACTGACAGTCCACATATACGTACGGCTCTAACGGGATTTTGATGAAATTTGATTTTATTACAGACAAGTCCAGCGTTTTCCAGAGAAGTTGATCAGAGCAAGCTAATCGCCATGAACTACAAACTTGAGCAAGTCCAGAAGTCAACTCAAACAGGTCAAAGGACTGCAATATCTTCACCAAGATATCGTTATCAAGGTCCTCCCATCTCCTTACAGCAGAATCTCCTTCTTCCATCACAAAAGCTTCAATGTCCTATGTTTTACGGCATGAAAACACCTGTATTACAAAAATCATTACAAGTGTCATTATCAACCATGATGAATATCTGAATTCCTGATGTCAGTTTGAAGTTGCTGATTGTTCATTTTGTATTCTTTTGAAAGTAATCAGACCATGAAGCAGAAAAGCTGAGCGTTAAAAGAAAGTACAGAAATGTCTAAGGGAGTACTGGGATTCCCGAAATTGAAGAAACTAGGAAAATCTGAACCGAAACTTGAGTTGGTTATAGATAACAAAATAGTACTAAGTTCATGTTGGCATAGCTGATTGGAGCATCACATTTCAGATAAAGAGAATTATTACGGAAAGCAAAATGATACATAAAAGACTAACATCAATTTCTTTCGAGTAAAAAGGAGATGCAGTAACATTAATTTGCACATAAAATTCCCTAGAGAGGAAAATTCCATGTCCATTAGCATTAGGATGGAAAAGCTGGAGATTTGTTATAAGCTTTGAAGAACAAGACAAGAACGAAGAGAACTGGGGACAATCAGGGCTTACATAGTTTCCAGGAATCAAATAGAAGGGGATAACAAAACATATTTACTCTATCCATGCTATTTTATGTGATTGGGGGCAGATATAAGATGTTTATTTGATATGTGTATTTAACAAGGGGTAATTAAAAAAAATATAAAAGTAATAGTTAAAAGTTAGTTGAGGAAAAAAAAAACCCATACCAATGTTTGAATATTATTAGTTAAATCAATTCACAGAACTTGACAAAGTTATATAAGATAATACTAGAAAGAAAACAATAACTATGCCTTAAATCTCAAAAATTTGGAGATAGCAATATGGTTCCTTTGCAACCATTCAACTCTACTTGGGCCACAAATTTCTAATACTAACTAACAACAATTATGCTTCAATCCTAAGCTAGTTGGGGTCAGCTATATGAATATCCACTATCCATTATGCTCACGTTGAAGCAGTTTCATTCTAATACTCTAGACAAACTAAGGATTCTCTATGAATAAAGGTTTTCTACATTTTCTACTGAAAAACAAATCACCATTGAATAAAAAAAGACTCCTGGCAAACAATGTACTTAATGCAAGTGTCACGACATAACTAAACCTTAATCCTAACTGGTCAGAATTACCTATATGGATCTTTCGCTTCCATTATTTTGTAATTTGCCAATTTCGCATGGATTTCGAGAGATTGTAAGTTCTTTGAGACAACTTCCGTCCATGTAATTTTAGACTTACCTCATCCTTTTAACACCTTCAACCATCCTAGAGTCGCACTTACAAGCCGTTTCATTTGAACGTCGAGACATGAACGAACAATCATAGGGGACTTTTTTTCATTTTATCCTCTATGTGTGCTATTTGTACCTTCTGTCAGACATAACCATTTCTTATCTTATTTAATTTTGTATACCCGCACATGGCACATCTATCATAAGACTTGTATTTCTTTGACACTCATCCTATGAATATGTCAAACCTTAGAAACCCAACACCCACTCCAATATATCATTGTTGGTCTCACAATTACCTATAACCTTGTCTTTCACTCTGGTAGGTATCTCCTTATCGCATAACTCATGTGACACTTCTCCATCTCAACTATATGATTTTAATTCTCTGTGTTACGTCTCTATTCTCCTGGAAATTGAGCTAGACATATGAACCAATTTGCTGATCAAACCTTAATAAAGAAGGAGTATATGATCAATGTAAGACTAGTTAATTTATGATGGATCATTATAATAACAAATACTAGGTAGAGAAATGGTATCAAATATTTTGTGACATCCCGAAACAAAGAGTGTCAAATAAATTGCAACAAAGGAAATATTAATAACAAGTCCTCGATAACAGAACCAATGATGGTTTGCTAGGAGGCACCCTATCCATATAAGAATAAATTCTAAATTGAAAGCTAAACTAGCAAGTAAACACGATGGATCTTCAATCCTTTCCAACAAAACAAATATAGTGCTGGAAAAAACATTAGTATTTTTATGTTAAAGAGAGAAAAATGTAATACATTTAAATTCTTAAAACTTGTGATAATTTTATCTTAATAGAATGGTTTCGAACATTTTGAAATGTCCTAAAATAGAAAGAGGTCATATAAATTGGAAAATTGGGAGTATAAAGTATGAATATATCAGGATGAAGAATATTCCTCCCAGAAGGAGCTTAAAGAATGGAGAAGAAAGGAGCTAGAATGAAACAGGATTTCTCTGTAGTTCGTGACTTCTTCTCATAACAAAGTAGAGTTCTCACCATAATTCAAGTTGCTCAAATAAATAATGCAGTTTCAATTGAAGTATAAACAATCAATTAAGGAAAAGTGATATTACTTAAGAAAATACCAGCTGACAAGTCATAGGCAAACTCTCTACACTCGCTGGCCTTTTATAACATAAATTGATGTCAGCCACAAGCTTATATTGAGCCTTTGAGTTTGATCAATGATAGTAATTTATCACACTTGTATGCCCAAATACAGCAGTACTTGTGATTGAAGGGAGGATGGGTGCTAATTCAAGCATAAAGAAGAAGATAGAAAGCTGTTCCACGGCCTAATCAGATGTGAACACTAAGACTGCCTTTCTCAAATGGCTTCAATCACAAGCTTATGCGCCAATAAGGTGATTTTATTATAGGCTTTTGATATAGGACAAGAGAGGAGATCTCAGGACTATAATAGGCAGCAAAGATGCAGCGAATGTGGGACTCATTCTCTGCTGGTATCTAGCTGTGTGGAACAAATCCCCAAGGATAACAAAGGCTTTGAAGTAGCCAAAGGACCAGCAATAAATTGCAGAATCAAGAAGGAAACAAGTAAACAGAAGGTTCTCTGCCAGCCCGCTGACAGATATTAAGAGGAAGAAAAGGTCTAGGAATTCCAGTTAGTGAGTGGCAAAATGCACCAATGAAACAAGAAAAGCTTCAACAAATATGTTTTCCAAATAAAATCGTACATCTCAACTACCAACTTCTTGATTTCTGAGACACTAATACTCCAAAAAGAACAGAAAAACTTGAAGCGTACCATAGAGCATTCACTTAAGGGGGAAAGGCAATTTCTAGGAAACATTATTTATGTGTGTGTTTGAATGCTCTGGAAAATCATAAAAGAAAAAAGTTGAAGAGTGTAAGTGAAGTTTTCAACTACATTATAGCAAATCGATCCGAAGGAAAAGTGAGAAAACATGATAGAGAATATTGGCACTCACCTTACCGTCCTCTTAAACCCAGCATCATTATTCACCATCTCCCTCCCTCCCTCCCTCAAAATCAACTAAAGCAATCTCTTACTCAACTTGGTCAGTGATCCCAACGCTTCTCATAAAAGGACAGATCAGTGAACTCCAAGATGTGGAGTTGTTTAGTCAAATAAGGCAAGAGATATGTGATGGAGAAGGTTTGATGGTGGTAATTAAAATGGAAGTGGCAGTTGTAATCAGAAATACGAACCAGCAGCTCCTGGTAAAGACCCCTAACACTGGATTCTTTCTTTCATCATGTTGGAAGAGATAGGTTCAAGAAAAGCAACATTCAAATCTGTGGCATGCTCATGCAAAATTGATACCTATAATTGAATGTGGTATTCATTCAACAATGGGATTAATTGACAGATCACCAAGTATGCTTATTCACCATATCAAGCTGATCCATTTCCCCTACCGTATACAGCATGTCCATACAAGCCAATTTCCGCAGATTTTTCAATTGCCTTCCAGATAAAGTGAGGAAATTTGATATGTAGTTACGCTTTTCTCTTAACCTCCTTTTCCCAAAAATATGAAGATCCAAACATATGGTAAATGACATCCCTAAAGACCTATTAAGAAATTCTCTGAAGAATTGCTGCAAGACGCAGTATTATCAAAATACCGTTGGCTCTATAGATGTAAATGAAGAACTAGAAACCTAGAAGCAGATTAGTAAATTCAAAGCAAAGATGGAAATGAACCCAACACTCTGCACATAAAAGTCTCTTTTTCTTTCACTGGCATTCTTTTTCATAAGCGTGGTGTTCAGGCCAACTTGTGTGTACCTCGACTAATTCCACAAGGTATCTCTTTCACTTGCATTCCATATAACCATTTCAAGCAGAGTTCTATCCAATGAACTGGAAACCCATTCTGTTTTATTTGAAATATCAAAAAACAAAAGATAGCCCAAAAATAAATGTATCTTTCCCGTAAGAACTATATACAAAACTAAATTGTGTACAAAATTTCATTCTTAAAAAAACTAACATTAGAAAACCACTGATTAGAAAAAAAGTTAGCCGTGGAAACCAAATGTACTTATGTTTGCCTCTAAAGTTCAACTGGCAGCCTAGTTTTGAATCGTTATGTTAACAAAAAGATATAATCTTTAAGAATTAAATCGTTACGTTAACAAAAGAAAAAATCACAATTAAATTTGAAAAAAACACGTAAGAATATATAAAGCTTTTAAGAATAAAAGATCCGCATTTGATCATACCACACTAATTGAAATGCAGAAAACAAATAAAATAATCAGACAAGCTCAAATTCAGAACAAAAATTCCACAAGTTGTACACAGAATTACTTTAATACCCTTAGCAACTTTTGGAATCAAGATCCACCTTGAATCAGAAACTAATCCAAGAAACAACCAGAATAAAGAATTAAAGCGAAAAATAAAATAAAAAGAGAGAGAGAAAAATTTAGAACATGCCTTCAAAAAATACCAGGTAACTGTTGCGAATGGTGTACAAGTTTTTGGAGTGTTGGTTCAATTCAGTGTGTGTGTGTGTGAAAATGTGCGGGATGATAGTGTAGCTGGTGATGAGGAGTGAGATTAGGCTTCGGGGGTGGGAGAAAGATATACGATGAAATTACACAAAAGCCCCCATGCAGAGTGTCAAACTGTAATAATTCATAAATTGTACCCACTGTGTCAAAAAGAAGTGTCATCATATCTTCCACTCCTTTAACTTGATTCTGGTCAACACTCGAGTTAAAATTTTTTTACCTTATTAGTTAAAATAAAGTACTGAGTACATCTTTTTTTCCTTATTAGCTAAAAGTACTGTAATCAATCTATCAACTGAAATTTGCCCCCCTATTTTTACCTTCTTCTTTTTTTTTTTTTTTAAAAACATTGAAATGAAGACTTAGAGAGTATTTTTTATCCTTATATAGTAGTAGAAAATTTAAACATAGAAAAATATCTATATTAAATCTTTAAGAAAGTGAATTAATCTTATATTTAAACTTCTCTTAATTCTTCTGTTACTTAGAAGAGAAAGAGAATAATTTGTGCATTTACATTATCTGAACGGAAGAAGCGCATTTGCATCTATACCCGTTTTTTGTGTCATATTTTTTTGTAATTTTGAAAAAAAAATTGCAAGTGTACCCGCTTTTTCGCATAACTTCAGCATACGGGGCTGAAGTAGCAAAGGCAATCACACAAACTTCAGCATTCTAGTAGACGGGCCTGAAGTAGCAAATGTGTTGAACCAAGTGTGCTGAAGTTTTTGTTTGTAATTGATGAACTTAAGCATAGTAGCTGAAGTTTTGTTCTCTATTTGCTGAAGTTTTTGTTTAACTTGTGCACGTCTTAACACAAAACTTTTGTTTGTAATTGCTGAAGTTTTTGTTTTTGTAACTGGCGAGTTTTTGTTTTGTAACTGGCGAACTAAAGTTTTTGTTTTGTAACTGGCGAAAGCTGAAGTTACTGAAGTTTTGTTATTTATTTGCGGAAGTTTTTGTTTAACTTGTGCACGTCTTAACGCAAAGCTTTTGTTTGTAATTGATGAACTTAAGCATAGTAGCTGAAGTTTTGTTCTCTATTTGCTGAAGTTTTTGTTTAACTTGTGCACGTCTTAACGCAAAGCTTTTGTTTGTAATTGCTGAAGTTTTTATTTTTGTAACTGGCGAACTTCAGCTCAAGTTTTTATTTTGTAACTGGGGAACTTCAGCTCTGATAAACATATTTATGGCAATCATCCCATGAACTGAAGTTCCATAGCAGCACCAACAACAGCAGAAGAAAGAAGAAGAAGAAGAAGAAGAAGAAGAAGAAGAAGAAGGAGGAGGAGAAAGGGGGCTGAAGTTATTTAAAAAGTGGGTACAAGTTAAAAGTTTTAAAAAAAATAGATATAGGTTAAATAGGGGTGAACAAATAGGGCGCCCCGTGCAATTTTTACGACGGCAGCTTGTGCAAATTGAACAAGCTATGATAGTATTTTAATTTTTTTCTGTTAAAAATTGAAGTATAATTCAGCTAGTAATTTCTGTCTGGTATAGCAATGGATTTTCTGAAAAAATTTACTTCCATTTTATTTCCACCAGGTCATTCTCTTAATTCTTTTATAATTCGATTTTTCTTAAACGCCTTATTACAAAAGTGATCAATAAAGCACATGATGATGTTTCAATTAGCGTTAATGAAATAGAAAAAGAGGAGAATCTTACTGATTATCGTTATACAGAAAAGTTAAAGTAGAGTAACATTAATTAATTCAGATAGTCGTCCATCTAATCTCTTAAAATTAAAAATAGCCGACGGAAGTATATATATATAAAATTTATGTATAATATTAATATAATTATGTATAATCTATATATATCGGCTAGAAAAAATAAACACTGAATCTAGTCGGCTATTTGTGTAACCTACATGTTATGGCAGGAATTGTCAGTGTTGAAATGGATTGCCTTGCATGTTTGAATCATTATCCATGTCTTTTTGTCTATGAATAGTCTATGATAAAAATGATATTAATGAAAATCAATCAATTGTGTCTTGAAAATGAGATAAGAGAAAGTTGTGATGATATAATTTAAGGAATATTAATTGACTATCAAAAAGAGTTTTGACCATTCGAGATCCCGATTTACGTAATCCAAATGAAATTCACATAAACTTAATGACGTGTGTGCACAAGTAGTTGTGCTTTTTGCACCAAATAGAAACAAAAAATTCACTATTTGTACCAACTTATTACAAAGGTTAAAAGATAAAGTTGCATTAAGCATAAAACATAACGGTTGATTGCTTTAAACCATAAAAATGTATATAAAACTGAGTAGACATCATGATTAAGTGGTAATTAATTGATTAAAACTTACACATTAATTAATTATGTTTAAATAGAAAAATTATGTAAAAAAGACATTAGATACATCTATTGTAACCGTATGCACCAATATTTTTCATTTTTACTAGTATTATCGCCCGCGCGGATACACGGATACTAATTATGTCAAATATTTGATTTATTTGAATTATATATGAATAATCTTCAAATTTAAACTTTCATGATAAATATAAATAATCATTGGATATTAATTAAAAAATATTACGTGAAAAAAAGATTAATTTTTTCTCAAATCTCCTAGTTATAATTTTATTTTATTTTTTTGGTACCATTCTCGTCGGTGTCATAGATCCTAAAAATAGCGAGGAATCAAATCAATAATTCATATTTATCACAAAAGAATCAAAGGTTTAGACTATGAAGGACTCTTTGGATACGACTTAACTCTTTTACTACTACTTGAACTCTTATTTGGTATGTTGATATCTTTCAAAAATATTTCTATTTTAAAATTCCAGTTTCTAATACTTTATTTTTCAATAATAATTATTTTTATAATAATGTAAGTGAAAATATTATCCTTAATTCAAAACTCATTTTAGTCGGCTATCTAAAATTTACAAAATTCTTTAGCTAGTGAATTTTCTTTTTGCAGTATGACCCCATTTTGATATTTGACATTAACCATTTAAATATCTGAGTTATTTGAATTATATGTAAATAACATTAAAATTTAAACCTTCTAGATAATTATAGATAATCGTTAGATAATAATTAAGACACACTCCATGAAAAAAGATGAACATTTTCTCAAATCTTGTAGTGATAATTTTATTTTTGCATCATTCTCATTGGTGTCATTAGAACCTAAAATAGCCACAAAGCAAAATATTAACTCGTATTTATAGCAAAGCACAAAGGTTGACATAATATGAAGTTTATGACGTGATTCTTTTACTACGACTTGAATTCTTATTTGGTATGATGTTATCTTTCAAAAAATATTTCTATTTTGAAATTCTAATTTCTCTCTCTCTCTCTCTCTCTCTCTCTCTCTCTCTCTCTCTCTCTCTATATATATATAT
>MDKI01288876.1:0-43234 GCA_005239505.1 Nicotiana paniculata
TAGTTGGTTTTTCCTAAGGTCCTTCACATGTAAAAAGGGACCCACTTGTAGATAAGTTTGCCAAGTAAGATAGGTTTAATTTAATGCAGGTTGTCTTGTAATAACCTCCTACTCCTATATAAAGGAGGCCTTGTAGTAGTTGTAGAATTATCTTGTAACCTTTCTAAACCTTTGTGATATACTACATATGAGTTCCTTATAAATTTCCTTCTTGTTCTTTCTTTCGAATGGATGGAAAGGCCGGTCCATGTATGAAAATAGAGTAAGAATACTCTAAGAAAGTTAGCTTGTTGTAGTACGAATGTTTTCTGAGTTTTAACAGTTGGGTTGATTGTAGTACAACAGTTTTCTGAGTTGTGTAGCTTGGCAAGCCGTCCCTTATGGGTTGTTGAAGCCAGCCCCTTTGGTAGGAAAACTGTTGCGACTACAATTGTGTACTTTTTTAATCTTTATATAAATATTCATATTATTTTAAATTAATACTCAAAATTATTAAATTGTTTCAATTTATTAGTAATATTTTTAAGTACTATATATTAAAATTTATAATATGTTAATTCAGTTATTTATAATAATTAATTAAAAAATAAATTATAGTCTTTTTCTGGTTATGCCATATGGATAAATTAGTTATTAGTTAATAGTTAATTAGTTAATACATTACATGTGGCTAATTTTAAAGCTACCACTTGGCTTAAGGAGGGGGCATTTTTCTCTCTTTTTAATAATATATAATTAATTAGTTATGCGTTGTATGTGGCTAATTTTAACGCTGTCACTTGGCTTAAGGAGAGGGCTCTTTCCTCTCTTTTAATAATATATATAGATATACATATTAATATTCAGATATGTATTGAGATTCAGACGTTTTAATCTTACTAAACCCAAATTAGGACCCTAAGTCATTGTGTTGCATTCATTAGCTTTGTTGAATCCTGGAATATCTTGCATGTATTTCCCTAATCAGTATACGCGCAATTAGGGGCGTACAAAGAAAGCCACTAAACCGCACCAAACTAATAATCCGAGTCAAACCGGAAAAAAACTCGATATGGTTTGGTATTGAAAAATAAAATCCGAACATAATTGGTTTGGTTTGATTTTAACTAAAAAAAGTCAAACTATAACCAAACAAACCCGATAGTACATTTATATAGTGTTAAAAGTATTTTCTTGTCACGACCCGAATTTCCCACTGTCGGGACCGTGATGGCACCTAACATCGAACCCGCTAGGCAAGCCAACATTTCTTATTAACTACCTTATTTCTTTATCTTCAACAGTTTTACCAGATTTTGTAATAAAACCCCAGAATATCAAATACGATATGATATGATTTAACAGCTTGATATGATATTAATACGAAATCCAGAACCAAAGTACTCCCAGAACAGGTGTCACAATCTCACGGACTGTCTATGAATACTACAAACATGAGTCTGAACAAAATAAATACACATCTGTCTCAGAAGTAAATAAGAACAGAATATAAATGAAATAGGAGAGGACGCCAAGGCCTGCGGACGTCTGCAGGACTACCTCGGAATATCTGATGGATTGATGATAACAACCCTGACCTACGGTCCAAAAAGTCCAATACCAGGATCTGCACAAAAGTGCAGAGTGTAGCATCAGTACAACCGACCCCATGTACTGAGTAAGTGCCGAGCCTAACCTCGGCGAAGTAGTGACGAGGCTAGGACACCACAACCAAAATCAACCTATGCAGTTTAATAGTATATGGAGAAAATAATACAACGAGGAATAAGCAGTTAAGAATAAAGGAAAAGGGGAACATGATGAGGGGAAGAAATATCAAATAATGGAAATAATGAGGTAAGGCACAATTTAGATATCAATTTAAGCAACAGAAATAGTAATACAAAAACAAGTGCACGACATCACCCTTCGTGCTTTTACTCTCGTCCCCACCATCAGAATCAATATATTCAGCACGGCATCACCCTTCGTGATTTTATCTCACAATATCATGGCACGGGATTATCCTTCTTGCATTATCACTCATACCATGGCACAGAATCACCCTTCGTGCTTTTAGAATCACAATATCGGCACAGCATCACCCTTCGTGCATTAACATTCACTCAAAATCTCACGCGCGACATCACCCTTCGTGCTTTTACTCTCTTCCTCACCATCGGAATCAATATATTCAGCACGGCATCACCCTTCGTGCTTGTACCTCAAAATATCATGGCACGACATTATCCTTCGTGCATTATCACTCATATCATGGCACGTCATCACCCTTCGTGCTTTTAGAATCATAATATCGGCACGACATCACCCTTCGTGCATTAACATTCACTCAAAATCTCACGCACGGCATCACCATTCGTGCTTTCACACTCTTCCTCACCCAAACACATCAAATGACAGCAATCCAACAAGGAAAATAATGGAGTAAACACAAATAAAACCATAACGTCCCGGCAAGGGAGCCAACAGTGGAATCAATACCATCCCGGCAAGGGAAAAACAGCTATAACCAATCTCACTTAGTGCATAACTTCACATAAACATGTTCAACTGAAACCAATACTCGACACCGTTCAATATCAAGGAATTCCCACCAACATGGATAGCTATAAAGTGAAACTCAAGTATTACTTAACGAAAAACCACATAAATCACAATATTCGACCCACGGGCATACTTGACACCAACGTATAGGTACTCGTAACCTCACATATACGTTTAACATGATACTTAACATAGCAAATAGGACACAACACCTATTCCCTCAAGCTAAGGTTAAGCCAAACATTTACCTCGGATTCCACGACCAAACTCAAGCCTCGATTACCGCTTTCCCTTTTGAATTTGACTCCAATTCACTTGTATCCAGACATATTTAACTTAATAACATCAATAAATTCTATACAATTCAATCCCAATGCTTAATTATAGGTTTTATATCATTCTTCCCAAAAAGTCAAAAATCGACCCCGGACCCGCTTGGTCAAAACACGAGGTTCGGACCAAAATCCGATCACCCATTCACCCACGAGCCCAAATATATAATTAGTTCCAGAATCCGACCCCAAAACGAGGTCTAAATTCCAATTATTCAAAAAGCCCTAACTCTACCCAAATCCCCAATTTTCTACTCTTAAGAACATGATTTAGGCATAGAAATCTAATGGGTGTTAATGGAAGTTGAATAAAATGAGTCTAAAAACACATACCTAGTTTTGTGGTGAAATCCCTCTTCAAAAATCGTCCAAGTTCGAGTTTTTGTGAAAGAGTTATGATATTTTGAAGAAGTCCCGTTTTTGTTACTGTTTTTAAAAGACTGGGCATTTGTTCATTGCGTTCGCGTGCCCTAGGCCGCGTTCGCATAGGTTTGACTTTGTTGGACTATGCGTTCGCGAGCTACGAGTCGCGTTCGCACAGGGTTAAGGCTACCCATCCTCCAGTTCCTCTCCTAAGGAGTGCGTTCGCACTGGACTAGCCGCGTTCGCGCAGCTTTGTCCTTGCCCAGCTGTGCGCTCGCAACAAAGTCTATGCATTCGCATAGAGTATACTAGCCCCCCTCCCCGTTTGGTCAATGCGTTCGCGTGGGTTACCATGCGTTCGCATAGGGTAATTACCTGGACACCAGCAAACAGCAATTACACCAGATTTTCTAAGTCTAACAACACTCCGACGCCTATCCGAAAATCACCCGAGCCCTTGGGGCTCCAAACCAAACATGCAAACAAAATTAAAGACATCCTACAGACTTACTCGCGCGATCAAATCGCCAAAATAACATCTTAAACAACGAATTAAGCATAGAAATCAAAGAAAAATCTCAAAACTCTCAAAGTTTCAAATTTCACAAATACGAGTCTGAATCACGTCAAACGACCTCCGTTTCTTACCAAATTTTACAGACACAACTCAAATATCATATTGAACCTGTACCGGTCTCCGGATCCAAAATACGGGCCCGATACCATAAATTTCAAATATAACCAAATTTCTAAAAACTCTTATATTTTCAGTAATGTTATAAAATAAAAGCAATTTAGTAAAATGTAAATATGAAACAAAGATATAAGAAGGAGTATTTCACTTCCTTTGGTATAAGGGATGGACATAAAGTGGAAATCCATCCACAAACTATTCACACATGGCTTCATCTACAAACTATTTACAACACCACCCCTTAGATGACCATGTAAAAAAATCGTTAAGAGCTTAATAGAAAAAAAAATGGGAAATACATAGTTATTAGCAATACGCATTACTTGTTGCCTCATTAAAAATCTTACCAGGAAAACCCAATGGGACAAAACCTTAGTTAAGGAAAAAAGAGTACATCGCGTATTTTTACTCCCCCTGATTAACATATCACTTAGGGTCTCGGAGACGCCGCATTCCCATCTTGTATATTAACTTCCCAAATGTTGAGGTTGGCAATGCCTTCGTAAACAGATCCGCCAAATTATCATTTGAACGAACTTGTTGAACATTTATTTCACCCTTCTTTTGAAGATCATGAGTGAAGAAGAATTTTGGTGAAATATGTTTTGTTCTGTCTCCTTTAATAGATCCTCCTTTCAGTTGAGCTATACATACAGAATTGTCTTCATACAATGTTGTTGTAGTATTTTCTTTCAAAGAAAGACCACATGTTTCCTGAATATGTTGAGTTATTGATCTTAACCAAACGCATTCTCGACTTGCTTCGTGAATGGCTATTATCTCTACATGATTTGAAGAAGTAGCAACCATAGTTTGTTTCATTGAACGCCATGATATGGTTGTACCTCCACTTGTAATCAAATAGCCTATCTGAGATCGAGCTTTATGGGGACCAGACAAATATCTTGCGTCTGCATAACCAATCAAAGATGACTTGGATCCATTTGGATAAAATAAACCCATATCAATGGTCCCTTGGAGGTATCTGAATATATGTTTAATACCATTGCAATGTCTTTGTGTTGGCGAGGAACTAAATCTTGCCAATAAGCTTACTGAGAAAGCTATATCTGGTCGGGAATTATTGGCAAGATATTAATGCCCCAATTGCACTAAGATATGGTACTTCAGCACCAAGAAGCTCTTCATTATTTTCATGAGGTCGGAATGGATCTTTCTTTATATCAAGTGATCTCACTACCATCGGGGTACTCAATGGATGTGCTTTATCCATATAGAATCGCTTTAAAATCTTTTCGGTGTATGTTGATTGATGGACAAATATTCCATCTTTCATATACTCAATTTGTAGACCAAGACAAAATCTTGTCTTTCCAAGATCTTTCATTTTAAATTCTTTCTTCAAACAGTCTACTGCTTTTGGAAGCTCCCCGGAGTTCCAATGATATTTAAATCATCAACATACACGGAGATTATAACAAAATTCAGATCCATACCTTTTTATAAAGACACAAGGACAAATTGAATCATTCTTGTACCCTTCTTTCAGCAGGTATTCACTCAGGCGATTATACCACATACGACATGATTGTTTCAATCTGTATAAAGATTTCTGAAGCTTTATTGAACAAGTTTCACGAAAATTTTTATGTGCTTTTGGAACTTTAAATCCCTCAGGTATTCTCATAAAAAATTCATTATCTAATGATCCATAAAAATAGGTTGTGACAACACCAATTAGACGCATATCAAGTTTTTCATGTACTGCCATATTTATGAGATACCTGAAGGTGATAGCATCCACTACAGGAGAATATGTCTCCATATAATCAGTGCCAGGCCTTTGTGAAAACCCTTGTGCCACAAGTCGTGCTTTATATCTAATGACTTCATTTTTATCATTTCGTTTTCGCACAAAAACCCATTTGTACCCTACTGGCTTTATACCTTCAGGTGTTCGAACTATGGGTCCAAATACTTCACGTTTTCCAAGGGAAGTTAACTCTGCCTGGATAGCGTCTTTCCATTTTGGCCAATCATTTCTTTGTCTACATTCATCGACAGATTTTGGCTCAAGATCCTCATCTTGTTGCATTATTTCAACAGCAACATTATAAGCAAAACTCTTATCGATAACAATATTATTTCGGTTCCATCTTTTTCCCATTGAGACGTAACTTATTGATATCTCTTCATTCTCATTATTTTCAGGTACCTGGACCTCCCCTAAGGTCTTATCATTTGTTACATCTCGGGGCTCTTCTTGAGCCACTACCTCCGTGTTATGATCACTTTGATCATTTGCTCCTTTTCTTATTCGAGGATTTTTATCTTTAGAACCGATTGGTCTACCACGTTTCAAGCGTGGCATAGAATCATTTGCCTTGTTTGATTGTACTACCGTGATATCAACTCGAATTGGAGCATTAGCAGCTGGAATATGTGACTTAGTCATTGTTGGTAGGTCAGTGAATGCATCTGGCAAATGATTTGCAATATTTTTCAAATGAATAATCTTTTGAACCTCTTATTCACATTTATTTGTTCGGGGATCTAAATGAGATAGTGATAATGCATTCCAATCTATCTCATTTTTCAGCTGCTTATTTTCTCACCCTAATGTTGGGTATACTGATTCATCAAAATGGCAATCAGAAAATCTTGCCGTAAATAAATCTCCAATCATCAATTCTAGATATTTTATAATAGAAGGAGATTCATCTCCAACATATATCCCTAACTTTCTTAGCTTTATTATTTGATCCAATAATCTCGCAAATGCCATATTGCGAGTTGATAGTAAGCACACATGTGACCATCTTGTAGATGCATCTACCAAAACCATATAATATCTGAATGGTCCACATGGAGGGTGAATAGGCTCACATATATCACCCTGTATACGTTCCAGAAATGCAGGGGATTCCATTCTAACTTTAATAGTTGATGGTCTAATAATTAATTTTCCTTGAGAACATGCAGCACAAGAGAATTCCTTAAATTGAAGAATCTTCTGGTTTTTCATTGCATGTCCATGTGAATTCTCAATTATCTTACGCATCATATTAGAACCAGGATGGCCCAATCGGTCATGCCAAATAATAAATTATCTTGATTAGTAAATTTTTCATTTACTATGACATGTGTTTCAATCCTGCTAATACTTGTGTAGTATAAGCCGGAGGAAAGAGCAGGTAACATTTCAAGCACATATTTCTTACCAGACATTATTGTAGTAATATAAAGATATTCAATCTTTTCATCATTTGTAGTCTCAATATGATAGCCATTTTGGCGAATATCTTTGAAACTTAATAAGTTTCTTTGAGATTTACTACAATATAGTGCTTCATCAATAGCCAAATTTGTTCCTCTTGGTAGTAATAAATTGGCTCTTCCAGAACCTTCAATTAATCTTGTACTACCAGATATTGTATTAACATTGGCTGCTTTCATTAACAAATAAGAGAAATATCTCTTATCTCTTATTTCATTAACACATAGTCGCGCAATCAACTTAGCATGAACAGACTCCCCCACTTGGCTCGAAGACAACGATCGAGACAAACAATAATTCACAATGTCCATAATAACACTATCCGTCTAACAGCTCAAGTCATCTACAAATCTCGCATTCATCATTGCAATAGTCATGCCAACTTCCACAAGCGATCTAAACTCTAATTACAACATATATCATTTTACTGGTAGAAGAGAACTTATTACAGAACCACATAGGGACCACACACCCTAGGACAACCCGCAGGAGATACCCTTGCCCGCTAGCCTCAAACATAATATCTCTCCATACACTTCTGAAAACCATAACTATCATGCAATCACTACACCTTCCTTCATCTAGACACAAACAACGCCTACCCTCGAGGCATCACAATACGCAGTAAAAACCTGAAGCTGATGGCAGAACTAACACTGGAGCGGTGGTCACAGAAATCTCGAGCTTCTGGAATCTCTACCCACACATGTCTGACCACATGGATACCCGTACTGGACACCGCGTGTCCCAAGAATGCTACTGAACCGAGCCAAAATTCACACTCGGAGAATTGGCATAAAGCCTTTCCTCCCTGAATCCTTATAATGCCATCCTCAGATACTGAGTATGCTACTCCTGGCTACGCGAATATGCCAGGACGCCATCAATGAATACAATATCAAGGAATGCTAATACGGCTGGAATACACCATTAATCAAATACATGAACGTTACTGGGGCAAATGATCATCTCAAAAGACATCACCAAGAACTCATAACCCAACAGAAAAATCCGCTTCACTCCACAACTACACAACATGAGAGGTCTTCCAACATACTCACAACTCAAGGCCATATACCAAATCGAGAAAGAAATCAAACACTTGATAAATCTTACCGCATTTCCAGCCAACCCTTTTGTCACAAATCACAGTCTGAACACATCTAACCATCAAATCACACCCACCACATAGGCATCTAGTCACCAATTCTCATCAATAAGAACACAAATGGACATATAAGTCCCCAAATACATATGCCCACACAACGAAAATCTCAGCAATCAAGCCACAGAATGAATCTGGCCTCAAGTCCTCCAGACTGGCCCATTACCAACATGCCAAAATCACATCTCATCCATGGAAGCCATAAGTCGTCGATGCACAGCTGATACCAAGCGCTCTCATGCGCGTTCAAATACATGGAAGGAATTCAAGAGTTACGCTCTTGGCTGGATATAATGGATTCGCACGACAAGAATTTAAGAATGTGAGATTTTCCTAAGGGTTACGCAGCCTCTCGAAGATAAGTACACACGTCTCTGTACCGATCCACAAGACTCTACTAAACCTGCTCATGACTGTTGAGTGCTATGTAACCTAGGGCTTTGATACCAAACTGTCACAACCCCAAATCCTAAACCGTTCGTGAAGGCGCCTATCGTGGAACTAGGCTAGCCAATAACCACATGTTCACAATTTCTTTCAAAATCCAAGCATTTCATAAATATACAGAGTTTACTAAATAAAGTAGGCCAATAAACAGTGCCACCAACCCCAAAAACCGGAGCCAACAAGTCATAAGCATCTAGAAGAATAAGCAAAAATATACTATCATAATACAAAACCTCCGAATGAAAGCTAGATACAACAAGAAGGGAAAAATCGAGATGATGGGGACGCTGAACAGCTACCTCTATATCCCGCAAATCCGGCTCCGCGCGGAATAAATGACTAATGCTCGATATCTGCACCTGAATCTGCACACAGAGGTGCAGGGAGTAATGTTAGTATGCCAACTCAGTAGTAATGAAAATAAATCAAGTCTAAGCGGCAAGGAAACACATAAACCCAATGCCATCAAATCACAATATACACAGCCTTACTTTCCAATAGTATAACATAGATATATGAAATCATCATGCCTTAAAACCAACTTCAGCAAAATCCTTTAGAGAATGTATATTTTCAACAACTTCAAACCAAAAGATTTAGTATGAAAATGAAATGAATCATATAGAGGCCCCTAGGGCAAAACATATTTCATAAGCTCAGAGTGAAAGTAGTAAAATCATAAGTAGCCCCTCGGGCATGCCTCACAGTCACTCATAATCAACCCCTCGGGCATACCTCACCATCACTTGTAATCAGTCCCTCAGCACCTCACAGTCACTCATGCCTCCTAATCACTCGGCACTCGGCACTCTGTGCGCTCACTGGGGGTGTGTACAGACTCCGGAGGGGCTCCTTCATCCCAGCGCTAATATCACTCGGCACCTCACCGTCACTCAGCACCTCACAATCAAGCCCCTCGGGCGAATCAATATAACAGGGTACTCGACCCAAAACATCATTTTAAATCTCAAAGTGGTGTAAATCAGGCTGAGTTTCGAAAACAGTATGCACAATGCAGCTGAGTGAAATCATCAATACATAGTGAGGAAAAACAGCAGTGAAAAGTCCCCAAGGGGTCTAAACAGATCGGCACAAGGCCCCAACCACGGCTTATAGCCCAAATATTTCACAAATCTTTAGAACATAATTTAACATAAGGTTTTGAGTTAAATATGCAACTCATTAGTTGTCGCGGAGAGGACCTAGTCCAATCCAAAAATTAGTATGCGCCACATACTTGTCATCTGACATGTGCCCGTTTCTAAAATCAGTGAGAATTATGTAGTCCGGGGTTCCATACCCTCAGGACAAGATTTATAACCATTACTTATCTCTACCGGGTCACGACACTAGTCCTCTATGCTTTTGCCCCTCAAATTGGCTCACGGTTGCTCCGAATCTAGCCAAAACCAGTTTAACATCATCAATATATAACCAAGGAACACAACCCAAAAGAAACTATCAAACTATACAAGAATTTCGAAATTCGGCCAAACCCGAGCCCCGGGCCCACGTCACGGAATCTGATAAAATTTACATCACAAGAACCCTTATCCTCCCACGAGACCGTACATACCAAGAACATCAAAATCGGACCACAATTGCCCACTAAAATTGCCAAAAGAAATTCTCAACTATTTCTTCCCATTTTCCAAACTTTTCTTATTTTAATCCTTCAAATACAAGCCTAATCCGAATCAAAATAGCATATAAACGATGTCAAATAACCCGAGAACTTACCTTCATTGAAGAACCACGAATTCCCTTCTTCAATTTTCCTTTAAAGAGCTCCTCCCGCATGCAAAAATGGTGAAAATGAGAGAATTTTCACGAAGGCCCTTTTTATACTGTTTCTTCCAGCATTTCCGCACCTGCGGACACTTAGTCGCACTGACCCGCACCTGCAGTCCCAGGTGCGCACCTGTGGAATCCCACTTAACGGACCAATTCTCGAACCTGCGGCCAACACTCCGCACATGCGGCTTCGCAGGTGCGGCCATCTCTTCGCACCTGCGGAATTCCCCTGCCTAGCCTCCTTTCGCACCTGCGCACAACATTTCGCACCTGCGGCTACCCATCCGCAGGTGCGGCCAACACTAGAAACTCACACCATCAACTATTTGCTGCAAATTTCCAAGTTCAAAACCCCGCCAACCATCCAAAATAAATCCTGAGCCCCTCGGGGCCCCAACCAAACATACCAGCACACCCCATAGCATTATTCAAACTTAGTCGAGCCTTCGAAATGCCAAAAACAACACGAAAACACCAAAATTACATCAAATTCAAGCCTATGAACTTGAAATTTCCAAATTTCACCAACTACGTCGAAACCAGCCAAAACACCTCTTATTGACCTGAAATTTTGCACACATACCAAAAATGACATTACGGACCTGTTCCAACTTCCGGAATTCCATTCCGACCCTGATAGCCTATTTTCCACTGCCGACCGAAAATTGCCAAAAACTAACTTTCGCCAGTTCAAGCCTAATTCTACACCGGACATCACAACTTCATTCTGAACACACTCCTAAGTCCCAAATCACCTAAAGAAGCTATCCGAGCCATAAAATCCGCATTCTGAGGTCGTTCACCAATAAGTCAACTCTCAGTTGACTTTCTCAACTATTAGGCTACCTTGAGAGACTAAATGCCTCAATTCTCACCATGACCACTCTGAACCCAAATCAACCGACCCAACACACAAAAATGAAGTTGAACCACATAAAATGAAGCAAAAACGGGGGAAACAGAGCTAAACTCTCGGAACGACCGGCCGGGTCGTTATATATATACGTGTTAAAAGAATTGAACGTGACTATCATTATTTATATATTCCAATCGATTAAATATAAAGTAACTAAACTAATGTGAAATTATTACTTGTCAATTCATTTCCCACAGTTCTTCAAAATGCCTTAAAGATATGTTTTGAAGGAGGAAGTCCATGAATATTATAAGTATGTCATTAGCGGGTAGCTAGTTTGATGACTTTGAGGTCATCTAAGAGTTGTGTACTGAAGGAAATAGTTAGTTTATCACTACAATGTACTTGAACTATTTAAGATGCCCAAGAGTCTGCAAACAGTGAGCATAAGATAGTACTACCATAACCAAAATGAATATAATGATACATACCTTAATAAAATATGGCTCAACTTAGCGGGGGTTAAGGATAAAATTAGAGATTCGTGTTGATAACGTGTTATAAAATAAAAGAAATTTAGTAAAATGTAAATATGAAACAAAGATAGAAGAAGGAGTATTTCACTTCCTTTGGTGTGTCTTTACAATGTCATTTACATAGCCTTTTATAGGCACAAAAAGTAAAAATCATTATAGTAAAATAGTATAAGGGATGGACATAAAGTGGAAATCTATCCACAAACTATTCATACATGAGCTTCATCCACAAACTATTTACAACAAGTAAAACAATTTCTTTCAAAAATTCATTTCTCGGGCTTGGGGCCTCGGAATTCGATTCCAGGCATATGCCCAAGTCTCATATTTCCCTACGGACCCTCCGGGACCATCGAATCACGGGTCCGGGTCTGTTTATCCAAAATATTGACCGAAGCCAACTTAAATTCAATATTAAAGGCCAAATTAGCATTTTTCTCAGTTTTTCACATAAAAGCTTCGCGGATATACGCTTGTGCTGTGCATGCAAAACGAGGTGAGATAAAAAGAGGTTTTCAAGGCCTCGGAACGCAGTTTTGACTTATAAAATGAGAGATGAATTTTTGAGTCATCACATTCTCCACCTCTAAAACAACCGTTCGTCCTTGAACGGACATAGAAAAGTACCTGAATCGGGGAAAAGATGGGGATATTGGCTTCGTATATCGGACTCGGACTCCCAAGTAGCTGCCTCGGCAGGTTGACCTCTCCACTGGACACGAACCGAAAGATAACTCTTTGATCTCAACTGACGAACCTGCCGGTCCAATATGGCTACCGGCTCCTCCTCATAGGTCAAATCCTTGTCCAACTGGACACTGCTGAAATTTAACACATGGGCTGTATCGCCATGATACTTTCGAATCATAGACACATGAAACACTGGATGCACAACTGATAAATTCGGTGGCAACGCAAGTCTGTAAGCCACCTCTCCCACTCTATCAAGAATCTCAAACGGACCAATGAACCTAGGGCTTAACTTTCCCTTCTTCCCAAACCTCATCATGCCCTTCATGGGCGATACCCGAAGCAATACCCGCTCTCCTACCATGAATGCTACATCACGAACTTGGCGATCGGAATAACTCTTCTGCCTGGACTGAGCTGTACGAATTCTATCCTGTATGATCTTAACCTTATCCAAGGCATCCTGCACTAAGTTTGTACCCAACAACAAAGCCTCTCCCGGCTCAAACCACCCAATCGGTGACCGACACTGAATGCTCGACTGATAGCTGTTGTTGTAGGAAAACTCAGCTAATGGGAAGAACTGATCCCAAGAATGATGTTTTATACGTCAATACCACACAAGAGGGGGGGTGATTTGTGTGGTGTCCAATTTTCGAGTGCAGTCTCCATAGAAGAACCCGGTTCTTCTTGGTGTTCCAACTTCTACAGTTTGCGGAAAAGTAATTGCTGAATTTTAAAGAAAACAACAATTTTTACATGGAAAACACTTGGCTCAAAGGTGAAAAAACCACGACCTACTTCCCAGTACGATTTTCCCGAACTCTTCACTATATCAACGAGCCAAACAGCATTTACAAAATAAACTCTTTTGTAAACCTAAGGACTAACTCTAATCCCTTTGTGGAAAACTAGCCTCTATCTATTTGTGACAACCTTCAAGTTAAATCTAACTTGAACAGTGTGTACCTATTACAATTTCTTCTAGATAAAGTTGAAAGATAAAATATATAATCACCTACTACAAACAACTAGACTCAAAAGACAACAGATGGAACTGGTTCTTCTAGCTAGTTCAAGTATCTTTTGTGTCACACAAGGATTCTGCTTGCAAAATTGCTTTGGTAATTTTGCTTTCAGTTCTTGTTTTACTTTTGTATTTGTGCGATGATTCTTCAGCAGGAATACTTCAACATTTTATAGATTCAGTAGTTGAGATGTTTTTGTTCAATTCTAACGCAACTCTTCCTTGGTGGAAGAGTTTGTGTTTATCTCAACTTCCTTGATCTTGATTCTGTCCTACCTGAAATCGGAACTCCATCTTCTTATAAATTTGCAACATTTTCACTTAGGAGATAACCTCTTAGCTCACAGATAATGTTTATCTCCTGTGCATGGACGCTTCTCGTGTAAATGGGTCTGTTTGACTATGTTTGCCCTGATGGACCTGGTTCAACTAAGTTGACATTTGTCAATCTTCAAAACCATGCAGTGACTTGATTCAACAAATTCCCCCTTTTTGATGATGACAAACTTGTGCTTGACCATGTACATATTTCAATCCAACATAGACACTTTTTATAGATTTAAGCATTCATCATAGAGAGACCAGGTTCATTAGGTTATAAATATCACAAAAAGCATTAAAATTTTGAAAAACACATATCTTCCCCCTTTTGTCATCATCAAAAAGTTGCAAAATGATAAACTTACCAGAATTATTAATAATTACTCATGGCCATTGAGGCAACTGCAGATGCAAATCATGAATTAATCATCAAAGGACACCAATAAAATGTAAGCTATTTAAGAAATTGAGACAAAATCAACAACCAAACAGCAAAATTCATTTATTAGATAGCAGATCAGGCACCATACACAAAAAGAATTAGCAACAGTCGCAACCATGAGCAAAACAGAAAACAAAAAGCAAAATATAATTTAGACAATCCCAAACTGGGTCATAGAAGGGGTTTTTGGAGGCACTGGACTCCTAAGGCTGGGAAGGGGCAGAGGAGGTTGTGGTCTTGGATTGAAGAAGGGAGAGCATTTGATGAATAACACCCTCATTCTTCTCCTTTTCTTTGGATAATTCAGCTTTGAGAGCATCCCGCTCAGCTTTAACCTCAATAAGGTGAGATTTCAAATGAAGGATCTCTGCATCCTTGATCTCAGCGTCCTGCACAAGCGTCCTGACCTTTCTATTAACAGGCAACTTCCTAGATGAACCAGGTTCATCCTTAGGAATATTAACAGTGTAGTCACAAGTTAGCAGCGTATTCTTTCCAAAGTAGTCCTTAGCAGTAGCCATTTCAGCATTCTTTACTGGAACCTTGAAGTGAGCAAGCACAGTAGTCAGGATAAACCCAAAGGTATAGCATGTGCCTTGGATCCATTCACAACCCTATCCATGAGCTGGATGATGAAGGCAGGCTAATTGATCTGTTTACCCCTGTACAAGCACTCCATGAGTGTGAGATCCATGTAGCTGGTAATGTGCCTTCACTCTTGCCTAGGAAGCAAAAAATTTTATCACAAACTCAAAGAACAGTTTGTGCTGAGGCCTCATCTCACTCTTAAACACTGCCTTGGGCTCCAGTTCTTGCTCATTCTCACAGAAAGACCTGGTGATTTGAAGAGCTGATGGCAAATCATCCAAATTAGGCCACATTTGCCTTGTGTAATCATCATAACCCTCAGAAGGAATATGCAGTATTTCCCCCAACTCCTTTGCATCAAACGAAATCTCAACCCCTTGAACCTTGGAGGATACCCTGCCATCTTTGGCAACTGTGTTGGCCATAAATTCAACCAACTCATTCCTAGCCAGCCTTCCCTCAAGGTGAAGAACCATGTCCTTCCACCCTTGCACATCCAAGGTATCCAACAGGATAATCATCTCTGACTCCTCAATGTCTCTAAACAGCTTCCCCTTCAAGATAGTATGCTTACCAAACATTGTGAGTTTGTCAGTCTCCTCACCAGACACTTCCTATTCTTCTCCACTCCATTCCTCATCATCAACATTTTTTGCTTTATTTGACTCAGACCTAGTCCTCTTTGCAACTGTTGAGGTTGTGGCAAACACAGATGTTGACTTCTTGGAAGAAGCCTTAGATTTCTTGGGTTTTGGTGTCTCAACCTCAACTGGTGTTGGTTTCTTCTTCTGGTGGACCAAGTCCATCTCATCGTCATCAACATGAACTGCCTCAACAGGCTCTCCAACTTTTGCCTTTCCCTTGGCAGACTTCTTCTTCTTTCTCTCTCTTAGAGCTTTTTCCAATTCTTCTTCTCCTTTCCTAACGGTGCTTCTAGTAGCATGACTTTTTGGGGTAGGAGCATCAGCAGATGATGAATCTTTCCTCTTCTTGGTTGGAACCGGGGTATTAGCTTTCTTGGATTTTGGAGTTCTCTTCTTTTGGGGATTGTAGGACTCACCCAACCTTTTCATCAACTCAGCCAACGTTTCCTCAATAGATGAACCACGTTCATCTACTGCTTGTTGTAGGATTTCCAGACCTGCTGTTGCTTCCCCATAATTGCTTCCCCCTAAAACTTTGACTCCTTCTTCAACAATCACAGGAGCGGGGCCATCAATAGCCAGAGCGGCACCTTCCTAGCCAGATTCCCTTTCTGAACTCCATTCTCCCTCTCTCTCAATGTTTATATTTTTCCCAATATTTCTTCGCCTATCCGGTACCTCTACATCCACTATCGACCCAATCAAGATAAACCTATTTTCAGCCATTTTAGTTGCAGACCCAACTTCAAGATTTCCCTTTTCAATGTTAGATGAACCTGGTGCTTCATCCTCATTCGCAGATTTGAAGGACTCGCTGGAAGATTCAGAGTCTTGGACCTTGCTGGCTTGAAGTATCTCATTTAATTTTTTGGCACGAGAACCAGAGGCAACTGTTTTCCTGGCCAACATATTTACTCTATGTTTTCTGGGGGCTGGAGTGGGGCTAGGTATAACGGTTGGGACTTATTTGGGTGAAGGAATGGGTTCAGGTATAGCTTCAAGAATAGGTTCAGGAACTGGAGGGTCGAAGAACTGGTTGGAGAATGTGAGCTGTGTATGATGGAGAATTAGAACCAGTGTCGTCAAGACCAACTTTGTAATCAGGGGTGGTTGATGAAGATGAAACAGGGGATGGTGAATAAGAAATTTTTATGAATATTTGGGGAGAGAAGAATGTTGATCACTTTGTTATGAGAAGAATGATGAACTTGGTTCGACGGTTATGATTTTTAAGAGCGGAGGTAATGATGGCCTTTTAAAGATGTGGTTATTAATTGTACAATGGGCATAATTCTTGGTCAAGTGGGAGTCTAATCGCTGCAGAAGTGTCAGTGATTAGACGGTTATAAATCCCTAAATCTAGTCTAATTAAGGTTCTATGGGACTCTTTGAACGGGTTCATTTTGGGATAAGTACTGAGAATTGGAAATGAACCAAATATTGATAGAGTCCTGCTCATGTGTGACTACAATTATTTCAAAAAGTGTATGGTGATGAGCACGTACCTTGTCAGTCAGATGAACCAGCAGCGATGATCTAGGTTCATCGTGTTATAGTCTTTAATTTGTCTCAATTTACAAAGATAGAAAAACATCATTAGTATCCCATGAATCATATTAATACAGGGAAAAAGAGTATGGCAGTAAAGTCATGATACTGAGAAATGATTAGTCTGGTTAGCTACCAATTTTAGTGTTTCTAGCCAAAAAAATCATTTTTGTTTTTCAATTAGGTAATCTTAATCATCCCTAATTCTAGCATGTTTCTCTAAAATGCTCCCTACTTAGTGGTTTAGTGAAAATATCAGCAATTTGTTTGTTAGTAGCACAGAATTCTATTAAGATCATTCCTTTTTCATAGTTATCTCTTAGGAAATAGTGTCTGACATCTATGTGCTTGGTTCTCTTATGATGAACCGAGTTCTTCGTCATGCTAATTGCACTAGTGTTGTCACAAAAAATAGGAATGAATCCAACCTCTATACCAAAATCCATGAGTTGTTGCTTGATCCATAGCAACTTATCACAACATAAGGCTGCAGCTACATATTCAGCCTCAGCAGCAGACAGGGCTACTGGGTTTTTCTTCTTGTTTGCCCAAGACACAAGGCAAGAGCCCAAAAAGTGAGCCATTCCTGAAGTACTTTTCCTGTCAACCAGAAAACCTGCATAATCTGCATCAGCATATCCTACAAGGTCGAAATTACTACCTTTAGGATACCAAAGACATAAATCAGTAGTGCCCTTAAGATATCTCAGAATTCTCTTCACTGCAATTAGATGTGACTCCTTTGGATTTGCCTGAAATCTCGCACACAGTCCTACCTGAACATAATATCAGGTCTGCTGGCAGTGAGATATAATAAAGACCCAATCATCCCTCTGTATAGCTTTTGATCGACGGATGAACCAGGTTCATCCACATCTAATTTTGTAACTGTGGCTATGGGGGTGTCAATTTCTTTTGAGTTCTCCATTTTAAATCTTTTGAGCAATTCTTTCACATATTTTTGTTGATGGATCATTGTTCCATTTGAGTTTTTCTTGATTTGCAAGCCTAAAAAGAAGTTTAGCTCACCCATCATACTTATCTCAAACTCACTCCCCATAAGTTTAGCAAATTCCTTACTCATTTTGTCAGAGGTTTCCCCAAATATTATATCATCCACATATATTTGCACAACCAGGAGATCCTTACCTTTTTCCTTTAAGAACAAGGTACTGTCAATTTTACCTCGTTTGTATCCATGTTCTAGCAGGAATTTTGATAGTCGCTCATACCATGCTCTTGGTGCTTGTTTGAGTCCATACAAGGCCTTGTCAAGTTTGTATACATGGTCAAGTGTCTCCTTTCTTTCAAAACCTGGAGGCTGTTTGACAAATACTTCTTCCTTTAGATAGCCATTGAGGAAAGCACTCTTTACATCCATCTGATGGAGAGTGAATTCGATGTGTGCAGCAAATGCTATAAGAAGTCTGATTGCCTCCAGCCTTGCCATAGGATCAAAGGTCTCATCATAGTCAATTCCCTCTTCTTGACTATATCCTTGGAAAACCAGTCTTCCCTAATTTCTTGTAACAATTCCATCCTCATCAACTTTGTTCCTGAAGACCCACTTTGTGCCAATCACTGATTTATCTAATGGTATGGGTAACAAGTGCCATACTTGACTTCTTTCAAATTGATTCAGCTCTTCTTGCATGGCATTTACCCGGTCAGCATCTTGTAAGGCTTCAGCAATGTTCTTTGGTTCGATCAAGGACAGAAAGGTATCAAACGCACTCAAATTTTTCAAGGAGGATCTTGTTTTGATTCCGGATGTCAAATATGTTATGATGTTCTCAAGAGGATGAGAGTTTTGATATTTGTGTGGTTTGAGCACCAATTGTTCACTTCTAGATGATCTCATGGTGCCTTGTTGTTGTAGAGCAGGATCAGAGCCAAGGCCCAAAGTGATTTGTTGTTGAGGTCCCCCTATCATGTTGCTTGAGGTAGTTGGACCTGGTCCATCACCTGTTCCATCTTCCATAATTGCTTCAATTTGCTCACTGCTTCTGACCAGTCAAAGCTCCTCATCTTCTGGTTCCTGTCTCTCAGAAAGAGTGTTAGTTTCATTAAAAATAACATGCACACTCTCCTCTACACACATAGTTCTTTTGTTATGTACTTTATAAGCTTTTCTATGTGATGAATTTCCCAAGAATACTCCCTCATCACTTCTAGGATAAAATTTACCTAGGGAATCTTTGCCATTGTTGTGCACAAAGCACTTGCATCCAAAATCCCTAAGGTGGGATATGTTGGGCTTTCTCCCTTTAAGTAATTCATAAGGAGTTTTCTCTACCAGTAGTCTCGTCATGCATCTATTTATTATGTAGCATGCAGTCTTTATTGCTTCTGCCCAGAAGCTATGGGGTAGTTTGCTACAAAGAAGCATGGTTCTAGCCATATCTTCAAGAGTTCTGTTCTTTCTTTCAACAACACCATTTTATTGTGGGGTTACAGGGGCAGAAAAGTTGTGATTTATACCATGTTCATCATAGAATTCAGCAAACTTTGCATTCTCAAAGTTGTGAGTTTTTCTAACAAATGAAGTGAACATATCAAATGCTTCATCTTTAGATGTCAGGAATAAGGTCCAAGTAAACCTTGGGTAATCATAAACTAGCACCATTACATATTTCTTACCACCTCTGCTCAGGGTTCTCATAGGACCACATAAGTCCATATGAACCAGTTCCAACCAACTGGTGGTATTGACCATTTTCTTGCTTTTGAATGAGGATCTTACCTGCTTCCCTCTTGCACATGCCTCACAAACTTTGTCTTCCTTGAACCTAATGTTAGGAATCCCTACCACTAAGTCCTTAGAGACTAATTTGTTAAGTTGATCAGACTCGCGTGACCAAGTATTTTGTGCTAAAGGAGAGGATCACTGTCCAATACACTTAAGCAAGTGAGTTCATTTTCTGATAGTGTGGACAAGTCTATGACATAGATGTTATTCATTCTTTTTCCCTGCAAAACAATCTTGTCAGTAAGCAGGTTAATCACAAAGCATTTTGTGGAAGTGAAAGCAACCAGGTTACCTCTGTCACACAATTGTGACACATTGATCAGGCTATATTTCAAGCTATCTATCAAGTACACATGTTCAATGGAACGTGTTTCATCCTTACCTACCTTACCAACCCTGATAATTTCACCTTTCTTTCCATTTCCAAAGGAGACATTTCCTTCTTTGAGGTTTTCAAGTGAAAGGAAATATTCCTTGTTCCCTGTCATATGTTTTGAGAAGCCACTATCCAAGTACTAATTTTGGTCGTTTCCTCTCACTTGAACCTACAAAAAGAAATCAGGGGTTAGTCTTAAGAACCCAAACTAGTTTGGACCCTTTTCTATGAGAGAAAGGATGAATTAAGCTTTTTCTAGCCCAATTTGGTAACCAGTTTTTTCTTTTAACAAAGCTCTCATTTCTTCGACTGGCTTGCTCTTTTGCAGTACACTCAATTTTGTAATGACCAGTCTTACCACAGTGGGTGAAAATTTTATTCTCAGGGAGAGTGAGATACTTGCTTTTGGGATCCCACTTGGGAATTTGACCCCCAAAGCCAATTCCTCTTTGGTTTCTACTATGATTTTCTTGAAGCCATGTCAAGGCATCAGAGTATTTATTCCATTTACAAGTTCGATCTAATTCATGTTTGACTTTACCAAGTTCCTCTTTAAGTGTCCTTATCTCTTCATGCTTAGTATACATCTTATCTTTTAGCTTTCCCACATTTTCTCCTAACATGATATGAGAATGATCAACAATCTTTTTACTAGTTCCTAGATTAATTTTAAATTTTTAGATTTTAGCTCTAGAATCTTAGTTTCAAGTGGATGAACCTGGTTCATCAAGACAGTATTTTTCTTTTCAGATTCACTTACTCTGATTTCCAGGTTCATGCAACATTTTGCTTTTAGCATTGCACACTCTTTAGAGAGTTGTTCTTTCTCTTTGGTTGTTTCTTCAGAATCATCCATGAAATCAAGTAGCAACTCAGAGAGCTTTTCTTTAGATAGGAACTTTATTTTATTTTTGAGATTGGATATACTTACCTATGGTTCTTCATATGATTCCTCATCAGATTCGCTAATTGCCATGAGCGCCTGTTCTTCATATGATTCCTCATCAGGGAGAGTGAGATACTTTCTTTTGGGATCCCACTTGGGCAATTGACTCCCAAAGCCAATTCATCTCCGGTTGCTACTATGATTTTCTTGAAGCCATGTCAAGGCATCAGAGTATTTATTCCATTTACAAGTTCGATCTAATTCATGTTTGACTTTACCAAGTTCTTCTTTAAGTGTCCTTATCTCTTCATCCTTAGTATACATCTTATCTTTTAGTTTTCCCATATTTTCTTCTCATGATATGAGAATGATCAACAATCTTTTTACTAGTTCCTAGCTTAATTTTAAATTTTTAGATTTTAGCTCTAGATTCTTAGTTTCAAGTGGATGAACCTGGTTCATCGAGACAGTGTTTTTCTTTTCAGATTCACTTACTCTGATTTCCAGGTTCATGCAACATTTTGCTTTTAGCATTGCACACTCTTTAGAGAGTTTTTCTTTCTCTTTGGTTGTTTCTTCAGAATCATCCATGAAATCAAGTAGCAACTCAGAGAGTTTTTCTTTAGATAGGAACTTTATTTTATTTTTGAGATGGGATATACTTACCTATGGTTCTTCATATGATTCCTCATCAGATTCTCTAATTTCCATGAGCGCCTGTTCTTCATTCTCACCATCTTCTGATTCTTCATCTGAGCTTTCCTGCCAAGCAGCAACCATAGCTTTTGTTGTGGTTTTCTTGGGTTGGACCAGTTCCTTCTTCCTGTTCCGTCTTTCAAATCTCTCCTTTTTCCATTCCACTTCCCACTGAGGACAGTTCTTGATATGGTGTTCAGTCTTTCCACACTTGTAGCATCCTTCGTTGGTTACCCTTTTTGGAGCTTTTGCTTTGTTGTAGTTTCCTCCTCTAGAGATGCCCTTCTTCCTTATGAGAAAGTTTCTGAATTCTTTGGTAATCATGGCCATCTCGTCTTCCTACAGATCTGCTCCCCCAGTGATTCTCAGTGTTAGACTCCTTTCCTTCTTTGGAGCATCCATTTTCATTGTCTTCCTTCTAAGTTTATGGGCAGTACGGTTTCCAATTAGCTCATCCAATCTGAGGGTTTCCATACAGTGGTGTAGCTTTGAATCCTACTATAATCTTCTGGACCTAGTCCACAAACTAGCCATTTTTGGCCTTAGCATTTTTCTCCCATTTCTTCAGATCCTCAACAGTGCAGTCAGCTCTAGTTTTTGGTGCATCTACTCCTTCAGTAGTCTTCTTCATGATGGCTAGAGGACCATCAGTGACTATGTCCCAAAGTTCATAGTCTTCTCTAACCAAGTGATCCTTCATCCTGTTCTTCCACTAGGAGTAATACTAGCCATTAAAGAGTGGTGGCCTTGCAGTTGATTGACCCTCCTAGTTTCTAGGTGGTGCACTCATTTTGATCTTTTCCAGGGTGTTAGCCTTTTCAAGGATAACCTGCTCTGATACCAATTGATGATTTATACGTCAATACCACACAAGAGGGGGGTAATTTTGTGGTGTCTAATTTTCGAGTGCAGTCTCGATAGAAGAACCTGGTTCTTCTTGGTGTTCCAACTTCTACAGTTTGCGAAAAAGTAATTGCTGAATTTTAAAGCACACAACATTTTTTACGTGGAAAACACCTGGATCAAAGGTGAAAAACCCACGACCTACTTTTCAGTACGATTTTCCTAAACTCTTCACTATATCAACGAGCCAAACAGCATTTACAAAATAAACTCTTTTGTAAACCTAAGGACTAACTCTAATCCCTTTGTGGAAAACTAGCCTCTAGTTATTTGCGACAACCTTCCAGTTAACTTTAACTTGAACAGTGTGTACCTATTACAATTGCTTCTAGATAAAGTTGAAAGATACAATATGTAATCACCTACTACAAACAACTAGACTCAAAAGACAACAGATGGAACTGGTTCTTCTAGCTAGTTCAAGTAGCTTTTGCGTCGCACAAGGATTCTGCTTGCAAAATTGCTTTGGTAATTTTGCTTTCAGTTCTTGTTTTAATTCTGTATTTGTGCGTTGATTCTTCAGCATGAATACTTCAACATTTTATAGAGTCAGTAGTTGAGATGTTGTTGTTCAATTCTAACGCAACTCTTCCTTGGTGGAAGAGTTTGTGTTTATCTCAACTTACTTGATCTTGATTCTTTCCTACCTGAAATCGAACTCCATCTTCTTATCAATTTGCAACATTTTCGCTTAGGAGATAACCTCTTAGCTCACAGATAATGTTTATGTCCTGTTCATGGACGCTTCTCGTGCCAATGGGTCTGTTTGACTATGTTTGCCCTGACGGACCTGGTTCAATTGGGTTGTCATTTGTCAATATTCAAAATCATGCAGTGACTTGATTCAACAAAGAACCTCCAAAGTCAATGACACAGGCTCGTGGCATATCCTCCAAAATCTGAATAGTACGCTCGGACTGTCTGTCTGTCTGAGGATGAAACGTTGTGCTCAACTCAAATCTCATGCCCAACTCACGTTGAACTGCCCTCCTAATGCGAGGTAAAATGTGTACATCGGTTAGAAATGATAGACACGGGCACACCATGAAGATGAAAAATCTCTCTAATATATATCTCTGCCAATCTCTCCAAAGAGTATGAAACTGCCACAAGAATGAAGTGTTGACTTGGTCAGTCCGTCCACAATAGTCCATACCGCATCGAACTTCCTCTGAGTCCGTGGGAGTCCGACAACGAAATCCATGGTGATACGCTCCCACTTCCACTCAGGAATCTCAATCTGCTGAAGCAATCCACCAAGCCTCTGATGCTCGTACTTAAGCTGCTGACAATTCAAACACCGAGCTACATATGCCACAATATCCTTCTTCATCCTCCTCCATCAATAGTGTTTCCGCAAATCTTGATACATCTTTGCGGCGCCCGGATGAATGGAATACCGAGAACTATGGGCCTCCTCTAAAATCAACTCACGAAGTCCATCCATATTGGGCACACAAATACGACCCTACATCCGTAAAAATCCATCATCACCAACTGTAACCTTCTTGGCATCACCGTGTCGGACCGTATCCCTAAAGACACACAAATGAGGATCATCATATTGTTGGTCTCGAATACGATCAAATAATGAAGAACGGGCAACTGTATAAGCTAGAACACGGCCGGGCTCAGAAACATCCAATCTCATGAACCGATTGGCTAAGTCCTGAACATCCAAGGCAAGCGGTCTCTCCCCGACCGGAATATAAGCAAGACTACCCATACTGGCTGACTTCCTACTCAAGGCATCGACCACCACATTGGCCTTCCCCGGATGATATAAGATGGTGATGTCATAGTTTTTCAACAGCTCCAACCATCTCCTCTGCCTCAAATTCAACTCCTTCTTCTTGAACAAGTATTTCAAATTCTAGTGATTCGTAAACACCTCATAAGACACGCCATATAAATAATGCCTCCAAATCTTCAGCGTGTGAACAATGGTTGATAACTCCAAATCATGAACTGGATAATTCTTCTCGTGGATCTTCAACTGACGCGAAGAATATGTAATAACCTTGCCATTCTGCATCAACACTGCACCAAGTCCAACCCGAGATGCATCACAATACACAGTATAGGCCCTGAACCTGTGGGCAAAACCAACACTGGTGTCGTGGTCAAGGCTGTCTTGAGCTTCTGAAAGCTCGCCTCACACTCATCTGACCACCTGAACTGGGCACCCTTCTGAGTCAACCTGGTCATCAGGGCTGCAATAGATGAAAAGCTTTCCACAAACCGACGATAGTAACCTGCTAAGCCTAAGAAACTCCGAATCTCTGTAGCTGACGTGGGTCTTGACCAATCCTTGACTGCTGAAATCTTTCTGGGATCCACCTGGATACCCTCTGCTGATACAACATGACCCAGGAATGCAACTGAGCTCAACCAGAACTCACACTTAGAAAACTTAGCATACAACTGACTGTCCTTCAGAGTCTGAAAAATGACTCGAAGGTGCTACTCGTTCTCCTACCGGCTGCGGAAATATATCAGAATATCATCAATGAAGACAATCGCGAAGGAATCCAAATAAGGCCAGAACACTCGGTTCATCAAGTCCATAAAAGCAGTTGGGGCATTTGTCAACCCGAATGACATCACTAAGAACTCATAATGCCCGTACCGAGTGCAAAAGTCTGTCTTAGGGACATTGGATGCCCTAATCCTCAACTGGTGGTAGCCAGATCTCAAATCAATTTTTGAAAATAACTTGGCAGCCTGAAGCTGATCAAACAAATTGTCAATTCGCGGCAATGGATACTTTTTCTTGATGGTAACCTTGTTCAATTGCCGATAATCTATACACATCCTCATCGACCCATCCTTTTTATTAACAAACAACACCGGCGCACCCCAAGGCGAGACACTAGGCTTAATGAAGCATTTATCAAGCAAATCCTGCAACTATTCTTTCAACTCTGGCAGGGCCATATGATATGGCGGAATAGAAATGGGCTGAGTGCCCGGAGCAAACTCAATGCAAAAGTCAATATCCTTGTCGGGTGGCATGTTCGGCAGGTCTGCAGGAAACACCTCTGGAAACTCACGAACTATGGGCATAGAGTCCATAGAAGGAACCTTGGCACTAGAATCACGAACATAAGCCAAATAGGCCAAACACCCCTTCTCGACCATGCGCCGAGCCTTCATATATGAGATAACCCTGCTGGAAGAATGATCAGGAGTCCCTCTCCACTCCAATAAAGGCAACCCTGGAAATGCTAATGTCACGGTCTTGGCATGACAATCCAGAATAGCATGATAAGTCGACAACCAATACATCCCTAAATTGACATCGAAATCAACCATATCAAGGAGTAGAAGATCTATACTAGTATCAAGACCCCTAATAACCACTACACACGAACGGTAGACACGATTTACCACAATAGAATCACTCACTGGTATAGACACATATACAGGAGTACTCAAAGAATCATGAGGCATAACCAAATAAGGAGCAAAATAAGACGACACATAAGAGAATGTGGACCCCGGATCAAATAAAACCAAAGCATCACTGCTGCAAACTGAAACCATACCTTGATAACTACATCGGAAGCCTCAGTCTCAGCCTCAGGTCTGGCTGGAATAGCATAACATTAGGGCTGGGCCCCTCCCATATGAACTACGTCCTTGGGAAGGCCTCCTGCTGATTGACCTATACCCCTAGTAGCCTGGCCTCCACCTCTAATTGTCTGTCCTCCACCTCTAACACCTCTACCCCCTCATGTGGCTGGCTGAGCGGGTAATGGAGCACCTGGTGCGGGAACCATAGCATGAGAATCCCAGTGCTGAGAACTGCTCGAGGCTCGAGGGAAAAATCTATCAATGTGCCTCTGATCACCATAAGTATAACAAGCCCTCGGCTGCTGAGGCTGCTGACCCTGAAACTGACCCTGATGACCTGAGTAACCACCCTGAAAAACCTGAATCAGCGGTGCACTGATAGGGGCTGATGGTGCACTATAGGGCAACTGATCAGAATACTGCATATGAGAACAACGGCCACTTGGAGCACTGCGAGAAACCTGAAGTGCCGAATGAAATGGCCTAGGAGGATGGCCCCTACCAAAAGAATCCCTGCCTCCAAATGAGGCACCACTGAACCTGCCAAAATGACGGGGTCTCTTGTCAGACCCTAACCAACCCCCTGCAACAGAACCATCTCAACTCGTCTGGCCACATTAGCTGCATCCTGGAAAGAAATCTCACTCCCTGTCTCTTTAGCCATCTGCAATCTGATCGGCTGGGCTAGTCCCTCAATAAATCTCCTCACCCTCTCTCTCTCGGTGGGAAGTATCATGATAGCATGTCGGGCCAAGGTAACAAATATGGTCTCGTACTGAGTGACGGTCATAGAGCCCTACTGGAGACGCTCAAACTGCCTCTGAAGATCCTGTCTCTGAGTGATAGGAAGAAACTTCTCCATAAATAGCTTAGTGAACTGGGCCTAAGTCAAGGTCGGTGATCCAACTAGTCTGGCCAAAAAATAATCTCTCCACCAAGTCTTGACGGGACCTGACAGACGAAAGGTAGCAAAGTCGACCCCTTTGGTCTCCACTATCCCCATGTTCCGTAGAACCTCATGGCAGCTATCCAAGTAGTCCTGGGGATCCTCTGAAGATGCACCGCTATAAGTAGTAGTGAAAAGCTTGGTGAACCTGTCCAACCTCCAAAGCATCAGCAGACATAGTTGCTCCATCACTGGTCTGGGCCACAATACCCGGCTGAACTACCCCGGTTGGCTGAGCTACTGCAGTCTGAAACTGAGAAGCCAACTGATCCGGGGTGCAAGTAACGGGAGTCTGGGCTCCTCCCCCAACTTGAGAGACGACCGATGTTGCGGGAAGCAAACCTACCTGAGCGACACTCTCCATGAGGCCCACTAGACGGACAAGAGCATCCTGGAGTACTGGGGAGGCAATGAACCCCTTGGGAACCTGAGTTGGCCCAACCGGGACTGTCTGGGCAGGAACCTCATTAGCAAACTCTACCTGAGGCTCCGCCACTGGGGCTGCTGCTCTGGGATGAGCTCTGCCCCTGCCTCGTCCTCTAGCACGACCTCGACCTCATCCCCGGCCCCTCGTAGGAGATGCAACTGGAGACTCGGGTTGTTGATTAGTGGATGAAGAAGCACGTGTTCTCGCCATTTGCGAGAGAATAAAGCAGAAATTAAGTTAGTTTTGAGACATCAAATCGCACGACAGAGAAGAATAGATGTGAAGTCATTCCTAAACTTTGTAGCCTCTGGGGGATAAGCATAGACGTCTCCGTACCGATCCCTCAGACCCTACTAAGCTTGTCCGTGAATTGTGAGACCTAAGCAACCTAGTGCTCTGATACCAACTTGTCACGACCCAAATTTCCCACCGTCGGGACCGTGATGGCGCCTAACATTGAACCCACTAGGAGAGCCAACATTTCTAATTAACTACCTTATTTCTTTATCTTCAACAATTTTACCAGATTTTGTAATAAAACCCCAGAATATAAAATACGATATGATATGATTAAAAAACTCGATATGATATTAATATGAAATCCAGAACCAAAGTACTCCCAGAACAGGTATCACAATCTCACGGACTATCTATGAATACTACAAACAGGAGTCTGAACAAAATATAAATACACATCTGTCTCAGAAATAAGTAAGAACAAATAGAAATGAAATAGGAGGGGACGCCAAGGCCTACGGACGTTTGCAGGACTACCTCGGAATCTCTGCTGGACTGAAGACAGCAACCCTGACCTACGGTCCGAAGAGTCCAGTACCAGGATCTGCACAAAAGTGCAGAGTGTAAAATCAGTACAACCGACCCCATTTACTGAGTAAGTGTCGAGCCTAACATCGGCGAAGTAGTGACGAGGCTAGGAAACGAAAACCAAAATCAACTTGTGCAGTTTAATAGTATACAGAGAAAATAATACGACGAGGAATAAGTAGTTAAGCATAAAGGAAAGAGGAACATGCTGAGGGGAGGAAATATAAAATAATGGAAATAACGAGGTAAGGCACAATTTAGATATCAACTTAAGAAACAGAAATAGTAATACAAAAACAAGTGCACGACATCTCCCTTCGTGCTTTTACTCTCGTCCTCACCATCAGAATCAATATATTCAGCACGGCATCACCCTTCGTGCTTTTACCTCACAATATCATGGAACATCATTATCCTTCGTGCATTATCACTCATATCATGGCAAGACATCACCCTTCGTGCTTTTAGAATCACAATATCGGCACTGCATCACCCTTCGTGCATTAACATTCACTCAAAATCTCACGCACGGCATCGCCCTTCGTGCTTTTAGAATCACAATATCGGCAGGGCATCACCCTTCGTGCATTAACATTCACCCAAAATCTCACGCACGACATCACCCGTCGTGCTTTCACACTCTTCCTCACCCAAACACATCAAATGACAGCAATCCAACAAGGAAAATAACGGAGTAAACAGAAATAAAACCATAACCTCCCGGAAAGGGAGCCAACAGTGGAATCAATACCATCCCGGCAAGGGAAAATCAACTATAATCACTTAGTGCATAACTTCACATAAACATCTTCAACTGAAACCAATACTCAACATAGTTCAATATCAAGGAATTTCCACCAATATGGATAGCTATAAAGTGAAACTCAAGTATTACTTAACGAAATACCACATAAATCACAATATTCGACCCACAGGTATACTTAAGACCAACGTATAGGTACTCGTTACCTCACATATACGTTGAACATGATACTTACATATAGCAAATAGGACACAACACTTATTCCCTCAAGCTAAGGTTAAGCCAAACACTTACCTCGGATTCTACGACCAAACTCAAGCCTCGATAACCGCTTTCGCTTTTGAATTTGACTCCAATTCACTTGTATCTAGACATATTTAACTTAATAACATCAATAAATGCTAAATAATTCAATCCCAACGCTTAATTATAGGTTTTATATCATTCTTCCCAAAAAGTCAAAAATTGATCCCGGGCCCGCTTGGTCAAAACACGAGGTTCGGACCAAAATCCGATCACCCATTCACTCACGAGCCCGAATATATAATTAGTTTCGGAATCCGACTCCAAAACGAGGTCTAAATTCCAATTATTCAAAAAGCTCTAACTCTACCCAAATTCCCAATTTTCTACCCTTAAGAACATGATTTAGGCCTAGAAATTTAATGGGTTGTTAATGGAAGTTGAAGAAAATGAGTCAAAGAACATATACCTATGATTTTGTGGTGAAATCCCTCTTCAAAAATTGTGGAATTTCAAGTTTTTGTGAAAGAGTTATGATATTTTGAAGAAGTCTCGTTTTTGTTACTGTTTTTAAAAGACTGGGCATTTGTTCATTGCGTTCGTGTGTCCTGGGCCGCGTTCACATAGGTTTGACTTCACTGACCTATGCGTTCGCGAGCTATGAGTCGCGTTCGCACAGGGTTAAGGCTACCCATCCCCCCAGTTCCCCTCCTAAGCAGTGCGTTCGCACTGGACTAGCCGTGTTCGCACAGGTTTGGCCTTGCCCAGTTGTGCGTTTGCGAGCCAGTCTATGCGTTCGCATAGAGTATACCAGCCCCCCTCCCCGTTTGGTCAATGCGTTCGCGTGGGTTACCATGTGTTCGCATAGGGTAATTACATGGACACCAGCAAACAGCAATTACACCAGATTTTCTAAGTCTAACAACACTCTGACGCCTATCCGAAACTCACCCGAGCCCTCGGGGCTCCAAACCAAACATGCACACAACCTTAAAAATATCCTACGGACTTACTCGCGCGATCAAATCACCAAAATAACATCTTAAACAACGAATTTAGCATAGAAATCAAAGAAAAATCTCAAAACTCTCAAAGTTTCAAATTTTACAAATACGGGTCCGAATCACGTCAAACGACCTCCGTTTCTTACCAAATTTTACAGACACAACTCAAATATCATATTGAACCTGTACCGGATTCCGGAACCAAAATACGGGCCCGATACCATAAATTTCAAATATAACCAAATTTTCAAAAACTCTTATATTTTCAGTAAAACAATTTCTTTCAAAAATTCATTTCTCGGGCTTGGGACCTCGTAATTCGATTCCGGACATACACACAAGTCCCATATTTTCCTACAGACTCTTCGGGACCGTCGAATCACGGGTCTAGGTCCGTTTATCCAAAATATTGACCGAGTCAACTTAAATTCAATATTAAAGGCCAAATTAGTATTTTTCTCAGATTTTCACATAAAAGCTTCCCGGATATACGCCCGGACTGCGCATGCAAAACAAGGTGAGATAAAAGGAGGTTTTCAAGGCCTCGGAACACAATTTTGACTTATAAAATGAGAGATGACTTTTTGGGTCATCACATTTATACGTATAAATATTTATTGTAATGTAATTAATAAATATTTCTTAAGCTTTTTCACAGTTTTATCTTTTAACGTATTATTTCAAGTTTAGACTTAACATTCTTGAATGTAAATAAATTTTATAGCCCATATGCAGCAACTCAAACAAAGTTCAAATCAATACTAATGCTAACAAAAGAAATTCAATTCAATACTAGAATGACGAAAGTGTTGGATAATTATTTTAGTGTTACATTGGTTTATAATGAAATTGCATAACTTAGTTTATCTTTTTCTTTAGTGCTTAGTTATGTAATTAATATTAGTACTTATTAGCTATACTTATTTTAGCATGACCTCTATAGTACTTTAGATTACATATGTTAATTTCATTATGGCTTATTAATTAGCATTATTTATTTTATGTAATTTTATTATTTTATCTTTGTTATTGAATATTTTAGTATAATGCTATGACTTATCTCATATTATTGTGTTAGTTTCTTGGAAAACATATTATATAGTTGTATTTTACTAGGACTTAAAAAATATTTGCAACACAAGTTATATATTTTATGCTATAAAGACTTTACTTGAAAAAAAACTCGAGATTGAAAAACCCGACACCATTAGATTGGTTTGGCAATTGAAAAAATCGAACTAACCCGACCTATGTACACTTCTGCGTGCAATATCACTTTACGATAGTGAGTTTCCACACAATCAAGATCATTCTTCAATTCTATCTTTCTAACAATTCTAAAATTGGACTTGTATATGAACATTAAAATGACAAGTATTTAACGTTATTTTAAGGTTTTGACCATTAATTCAGATGCTAAAAATCTCTTCCAAGGGGAAAAAATATGCTACCGACAATTTTTATCCCGAATTTTAGTGGATTGAGATATTGACCTCAAGTGGTATGGTCGACGCTGCATTTATTCTCTTTGACACATAGTTGAGTCATTATGTAGTTTCTTTGATTTGATTTTGATCATGTCAAGATTAATTAGCTTTAATTTTTCTTTAACTACAATATTTTTTTCTCAATTATTGTTTGTCATCACTTTTTATATTTGATTAGTTTTAGAATTATTATGTATAATTTTTCCAACAGAGGAAGCTGTTAGATAACAAGAAGTGAAGAAGAGTTGGAAAATGATTTGAAAATGGAGCTTTTTTATTTATTTAAATAGATTATGAGAAAAAGACATATTTAGTTCAGGATGGGGTACCTGTCCCAAGACATGCAATCATCAAAACGTCATAATCCACCAACCCTGTTGGCCTTTGGCAAAGGGTTTTTTCTTCTTTTTTTTTCCAGAGGTTAAGTGAATTAATATTTATTGGACGTGCGAACAAAATTAAACATGAAAATTAATTAGAAAATGGAAATCACTAGCCATAAGCTAAGCATAGAATTTTGCTAATTCCTTGCTGCTGGTTCCTTTCTTTAAAACCTCCGATGTTTCTGCTCCATGTTTGAGTGAAAGTGCTTGTTGAATGGTGGGCGAGACGCCTAATTATTTTTTTATGCATGGTCGAAATATTCTTAAGGACAGTATTCTTGACAAAAATAATTAATCTTATTCTCCACAATTTTTTCTAAACAAGAGACTAAATACCCTAATGTGTTTTTGTAATTTTGGCTCTCAAAATTGTAGGATTGTGAAGTAGCAAAGGAAACGAGCAAAAATTGTTTGGACACAGCGCACTTCAATTCGTAATTATGGCTACTGTTAAGGAATAAATGTAAAATCCGAAAAGATATTACTCACGGGGAGTAAATGTAAAATCCAAATAATATTACTCCTCCGTCTCATATTAACAGTCATGGTTACTAAAAATAGTTATCTCAAATTATTTGTCATTTTAGAAGTTCAAGACAAAATTGATTGTTTTTTCCTTTTTTTATCCTTAGTAATAATTGTTCTTGAAGATATAGATAACACATAAGTAGAATAATATTCAATGAAGAGAAATTATATCTTAAGACATAAATAAGGGTAGAATAGTCTAATCTCTTTCCTAATTAATATTTCTTAAAGGACGTGTAAAAGAGCAATACGACACATAATATGAGACAGAGGGAGTATCAAAATAGTTGGAGGGGAAGAACTGTTGAGTCCTCTCCTAATTAAAAGCTTAAAATTACTTATCATATTGTTACTTATGTAGCTTATAAATGGGTAAAATTTGTTTCAAAGAACCTGAAGAATATTTTGCTCGAACTCACGTCCAAAATTAAGTAATTTCACCGTCGTAGGGGTGGAATATATATCATTTCTTGACTACATACTTTTATTTATAAATTATAACTTATAAGTTGTAGATTCTGAGTGAACACATTATTTTAGTGCAAATTAAGAGACTATAATAATAGTGGAGTATTTTTTTTGCTTATTTTAAACTAACAAGACTAGGATCGGTGGCGGATCCAGGATTTACAGGCCGTGGTTACTTCACTTATTTTAGTGTAAATCTACCGTGGCCAAACATATAGTAGGTGCTCGCGGTCAATTATTCAAAATTTTAAGTATTATATATGAATACGTAATACAATTTGGCCAAAGCCAATGAGTGATTCAGCACCCATATCTCAAAACGTAAATCCGCCACCGAGTCTAGGATAGATGGAATTTTCCTTGTTAATTTTCTTCATCTCTTTCTTATGTGATCTTGATTCTATTTATAGAACAACCTAACAGAGTAGCACTTGAGATTTACGTTCCTTTGTCTTGTTTAGTTATTCTAAGCAATTGTTCATGGGATACCTGACAAAATAGGTTCAGCCCAAAGGAGTTGGAACTTTCAAACAAAAGAATCATGCAAATAATTGATTCCATATTGCACAATTTTGACTTCCAAGAGTCGCGTAGAATTCAAAGAGGCAACCCTAATTTACAGGCGTATTTAGGATTTTAAGAGTATGAATGTACTAATATCTTTATCAATATATGATTTGAAAATATATATTTTTTTACCATGACCCAAGTTAAGGAGCAAACTCATCAATATTTTTAGCATTATTAGCTAGCTTTCGCACTTTATAAACTATCAATAATAAAGCTATTACTTACCGTTTTAAATATCTTACGTTATATATAACAAGCTAAAAACTATTAAAAAGTTCATCATCCATCCTACTAAAGAAATCTTTTTATGTACTTCTATTTTCCTGTAGATACGTGATTTGCATTATTAGTGTACCATTGCCTTTACGTAAATCTTTTTAGTGATCTTTGGGTCAAAGGTGCACACATTGACCATTGAGCGAAAGCGCCCACTTGAGCATGGCTTCACACATGTTTATTTCAGAACAAAATCAAGATAATATGAGTGCTATACATAGTTTACAGAGGGAAGCATAGGTTCACGTGAATCCATTGTCTCTCATATAGATCTGTCCCTGCCCTAATTAACTTATATAGAGGAATCACCTTATATTTTTTTTCCTTTTTGATATATATTTGAATCCTATTAAAAAATAGATCTTATGACTATTTGTGTCACAATCCAAGATCATGACACATATTGATCGATTTGATCCAACAAATTTCACGGACTTGTCCCTTGAACTACGTATGCGTCAAGGACAAAAATGCGTGTATCATGAGAACTTGTGATATATCTTATAAAGTTCTTTACTTTTCTCTAATTCTGTGTTTGGTCAAACACGATCATACACGGACCACATGCATACGTGGCGCCTTCCTGAGATTTCTTGAAAGAGAGACGTAAGGCTAAGCAACCGATGTCAGTACGGCTGATGTCCGCCAACTGAGGTCCCCTCCGTACGCTAGAGGAGATTGTTAGTGTCGTACAGACCAACGTCATGAGCAATTGAGATAACTGAAATGAGCAATTGAGAATGAAAGATGATTGCATTAATGAATGAAAGCTATTACAAAAGGTAACGCGGTGTCAAGGAGGGGAGACACCAGTTACAGAGAAATGATTGCTTGGTTGAATGTTTGAATGCTTGATCCCCCTGATAATGCTTAAAAAAAATAAACCAAATTTACATGACTTCACCTATCTAAGCTGTAGAAGCACACTGATAAATGAAGTGAAAATACTCTATATTTACAATGAAAAAGGACTTAATTTTCTACAAGGTAGAAATGGGTCTGTTGGCAGCAACTTTGTCTTTAGCGCCAGGGTCTGCACGCACGGTGTTGTCTGTGCACGCGACACTATTTGCATCTTCCTGTGGCTACGCGCTGGCACTTGGTATCATGGTCTGCGCCAGTGACATTGTTTATGTGCTCAGCGATGTTGGAATCTGCCTGGGGTTGGGCGCTAGCGAGGTATCAGGATCTACGTGTACGACACCGTTAGCATCTGCCAGCCACTAGACGCTGGCGAGGACTATCGGTGGGGTGCTCTTGTCACTTGGCGTTGCCGAGACCACGGGACCAAACGTGGCGCTGGCGTTGTGAGGCTTTCCAGGACGCCACGGGACGCGTCCAAGGGGTCATGGGGCATGGCTGGAAAGTAGCCCATGACATTCTCCCCCACCTGAGTTGGCGACGTCCTTGGAGCCTTACCTGCAAAGTGATGATTGATCAGGTTCTTGTAGGCTTGGAGGTTTGTTCCCCTCGGTCTTGTGAGGTGGCTTTGTGAATGATGCTCCATGTCATTCCGAAATGATTTCAGGCGGCTCACATGGAAGACTGGATGGATTTTCTACCAGGCTGGGTTATTCACATGGTATGTGGCTTTCCCAATGTGTCTTCCAATGGACAAGGGTCCGATATATTTCTGCAATAGGCGAGGGTCATGGGTCCTCTCAGCAAACAAGTACCTCTTTGGGATTCTTAGCATCACTTTGTCTCCTGCTTGATGTTGAACAAAGTGAAGGTTTTGGTCAGCATACCTCTTTGCCCGCTCTTTGGCTTTGACAAGATAGCTCCGCACTATCTCCAAATTTCGCTCCCATTCCTTCGAGAAATTGGCAGCTCGAGGCGATTTTGGCATGTTTGGTGCATTCACAATTTGTGGGAATAGCGGTTGTTGTCCGGTAATAATTTCAAAAGAGCTTTTTTTTTTACTAGAGCTCTTTTGTGAAATGAAACACAATTGAGCAGCATCCAGAAGCTTCACCCAATTCTTATGTGATCCGGTTGCAAATATGCGGAGATATTCCTCCAGCATGTCATTGAACCGTTCTGTCTACCATCAAATTGTTGATGAAAGGTTGAGTTGTGACTTAATTTTTATCTAAGGCACCTAAAAAGATAGGTCCAAAAGTTTCTAATGAAGCGTGAGTCGCGATTGTATTGGTAAAAAATAGATATTACTCGTGTAATGTCTTGGATGACAAAGCAATATACGTGGAGCAATGAAAGAGCGACAGGTGGATGAAAGCTTAGAATGAGGTACGGAACAAAGAGGTACGGGGTAAACACCCACTAGATAATTAGAAGCGGAAGCTCCAGTCTAATTGAGGAGTTGAAGAGACGAGGTCAGAATGAATCAGGGAAGAATAAAGGGCAGATTCATAGATCTTCAATCAATGAGCTAAACGTTACAGAATCTTCACGCAACAGTTACGATTACCTATTGTAACGTTAAATTAATGATATATATATTCGTTAATGCTCAATCATTAAGAAGGCTAGACGTTATATTAAGAAATTCCCTATAAAAAGAAGTAAAATCTCACTTGTATGGACACGTTCGAACCATTACTGAAATACATCTACATTCTTGTGCACTTATTATTTTCCTATTTTGCAAGTTTAATTTCTATTCTTAGTGAATTTTCTTGGTTATCGGAAGCCCGAGTACTTCTTAAAATAGCTTTGACTAAGAATCTAATTCTTTGGTTAAACAGCGGTCACTAACGATGTCTTTGGACATGCACCAATATTTGACAATATGAGAGAAGAAGAGTCGAGTTGTATCTTCTGTTGATATGTTTTGTGGGGCTCCTATGAAGGTGGCATACTTGGAAACCTGGTCTACCACAACCAGGATAGTTTTAAGATCACTGTCTTGGCTAATCTTGTGTTGAAATTCAGGGAAACACTTTCCCAAGGTTTCTTTGGGACAGGTAGAGACTCCAAGAATCCCGCTTGTGCCGAGTGGTCCGACTTTCCTTATGGACTGCTTAACAAGTTTTCACACACTGAGGGGCGTCATCAGTCATTTGAGGCCAATGATATGATTTTTGATTCTTGTTGATGAGGGTAGCCGGAACCATAGGTTCATGTCTTTTGACTCCCTTCTTCGACTGCATGGATGGGATGTTTTCAACGACCATCTTTATAGGTATGCATGGTATAGTGCGGGGTTGGCCCCATTTTCTCCCATCATCAGGAGCATAAAGTACCAGTGTTGTGTTGGTTTGCCTCAGGAATTCCAATCCCACTATCCGTTTGAAGTCATCTATGATTGCTACGCGTAGGTTGAATCTTCCTTCATATGGTCCAAGCTTCATTGGCACTTCTTTGGCTACTCCACTCACTGGCTGGGGTGGTGAGTTGATAGCCTTGACACGACCCCTACTCTTTTGCACAACTAGACCGAGGCGCTCCACCTGAGTCGAGGCTAAGTAGTTGTGGGTAGCACACGTGTCTACCATTTCCCGAATAGGTCTGCTGCTTACTTTCATTTAGACGAATATTAAGGACCTCTCTTGTGTGGGAGGAGGCCTCTCATCCGCCTTCTTTTTCACTTTCTTGGAGATTGGGCATGTGTCCTTCTTGGGGCTACCAATACTGGTTCCCGCAAAGGTATCAGAGATGGAGCCAACAATTGCATTGAAGGCACCTAGTTGTTCTGCCTCGTTTGAGTCATCATCTGACTCATCTTCAACAGTCTTATGAGCGCTGATCTGTGTATGTAGGCATTTATTATTCCAATGTTTCCCAACGCAATGATGGCATTCTGAAGAGGGCTTTCTCCCTTGATTGTTGTTGATGGATGCAACACTGTTACTGCTTGAGGAAGAGTCTTAGATTTGGATGCACTTCGATCTCCTCCATTTCTTCTAGGGCCACCATTGCTAGCTTGCCTCCCGTTGTATCCCCCTCGGACAGGCGGCTAAGGCCTACCCTGCTGAGTTTCCATCTGATAATCCCCAAGGCATTCTGCAGCTTGGATCGCCTTGGGCAAGAAGTCTACCCTTTGTCTTTGCAGCTCCATACGAGCATAAGGTTTCAAACCTTCTATGAATTCGAAGATTTTGTCTTTATCCCCTATACACCGTATATGAGCGCGGAGAATTTCCTCACGTAATACCGCACTGAATTGGTCTAGCAGAGTTCCCGCAGCTTTCTCCGTGCATTGTATTCCACATTTTCGGGGAAGAACTGCAGGCGTATGGTTGCCTTCAGTTCTGCCCATGTCTTGAGAGTATCTTCCCCGGCCCTAGTGGCTTCGTATTTCACCAGCCACCAGAGTTTAGCATCACCCTGAAGATACATAGCAGCATTCACTACCTTTTTGGCTTCTTCTAACTCCCCAGTGGCATCGAAGTACTATTCGTTGTCGAATATGAAGTTCTCCACTTATTCCGCATCCCGAGCTCTGTTGTATGGCTTTGGCTCAGTAATTTTCAGCTTTTGTGGCACAGGGGCGAGGTTTATAGCACCCCTGATTTGGTTTTCGCCTCCTCTAAGAAGGCCTTGTAGGGCAGTATTGACAACATTGAGTTGGCCTGTCAAGTTGTCTCTGCTTTGCTGCATGGCAGTCACCCTGATTGCCTCTAGTTCCCTATGGGTTAAATCCTAGGCGCGCTCCTATTGGAGGTCCTCGAATTTTCCATAAATTTAGTCTGCATATGTGGTTGCCGTTTGCCGATCTCCTGCAGAGGCACGACTGATGCTTTCTATGTCAACTTTGGCCTGGAGCATTTTGTGGTCCAGGTCGTCCAACCTTTGCACTAGGCTGGTTCTTATATCAGGCACCGTATCCACGATGGGCGGTAATAACTCAATCATCTCTTCAAGGGTCGTGATGCGATCCCCATGATTCACCATGATAAAAAATGGTGGTAATGGCAATGTGTTCCCTCGTCTGATTTCGAGCCGAGGCTCTGATACCAACTATTACGTGATGCCTTCCTGAGATTCCTTGGAAGAGCGACGTAAGGATAAGCAATCGATGCCAGTGCGGCTGCTGTCCGCCAACTTAGGTACCCTTCGTATGCTAGACGAGATTGTCAGTATCGTACGGGAAACCAATGTCATGAGCAATTGAGAGAACTAAAACGAGTAGTTGAGAAAGAAAGTTGATTGACCTATCTAAGTAAATGAAGTGAAACTACTCTATATTTACAATGGAAAAGGACTTAGTTTTCTACTAGGTAGAAATAGATCTGTTGGCAGCAATTTTGTCTTTAACATCAAGGTTTGCGCACGCGATGTTGTCGGTGCGCGCGACACTATTTGCATCTGCCTACAGCTGGGCGCTGGCACTTGGCATCAGGGTCTACGCATGTGGCGCTGTTGGAATCTGTCTGCATTTGGGCGCTGGCGAGGTATCAGGATCTGCGTGCGCGCACGACACTGTTGGCATCTGCCAGCCGCTGGGCGCTGGCGAGTACTATCAGTGGGGCGACAGAGGCACATGCGCTCTTATCACTTGGCGCTGTCGAGACACACGGACGACCGTGGCGCTGACGTTGAGAGGCTTGCCAGGACGCCACGGGACGCGTCCAAGGGGTCATGGGGCATGGCCGGAAAGCAGCCAATTACAATATACATGTAGCATTTGCCCAAAGTGTATATTACGCCACAGAGAGACCAGGAAGATTGTCTTTAGATGATCATATCAAATAAGAAATTCAGAGAAAACAGATTGTCCAGAGAAGCCATGACGAAAGATTTTGCTTCACACCTCATCGACTACGTCATAAGCCATGAACTCTAAGGCCTATATATACATAATACTATCATATATGGAAAGCCAATTACTTCACTATCTATCTGTTTCTTACTGCAATTACTACCCAATTTGTTGTGATATCTCTAAAAAACCAAAAGTTAAGAAAATGGCAAAATTATGTGAGAATGAACACCTAGTAAAGGCCTTTGGATGGGCAGCTAGAGATACTTCTGGTGTTCTTTCTCCTTTCAACTTTACGAGAAGGTATTATTTAATTCCTTTATCCTAAATTTTAGTTAGCTTTCCTTTTTTTTTAGTTAAATTTATTCAGCTTCTCTGTTTTATGAGTGGTGTTATGGCTATAGAAAACTCAAAAATTGGGGTAATTTGGTTTGGATTACTTATGGGTGCAGAGCCACGGGTGAGAAGGATGTGCAGTTCAAAGTTATGTATTGTGGAATTTGTCATTCTGATCTTCATCAGCTCAAGAATGAATGGAGCAATAGCATATATCCCATGGTACCTGGGTTAGTTTCCATCTTCTTACTTTTTCGATGTTCTTTCTCTGTTCAGTTGATATAACACTATTTCTGTTTTAATCTATTCCAAAATAATGACTTTATTTTTAATATTTTAAATTTTTAAACTTTATACTTGGCACATTTTACCCCTAATGAGATATCAATATTTTTATGACCATAGAAATGTTATAACATATTTAAAACCACAAATTTTGAGGGCACTTCTGAATTCTGATATGTGTTGATGGTCTGTCTCTCTTTATTAATTTTATGTGCGCAAAAGTATGTAGCTTTCTTTTTCTTAAATATGTTATGATTGACATATTCTTGAGCTGAGGGTCTTTCGGAAATAACATTTCTATCACTACCTGGTTTGTGTATACACTACCCTCCCCAGACCCCACTAGTGGGGATTTCACCAGGCCGTTGTCGTTGTTGTTGTTGTTATGATTGACATGAACAGTTCCAGGTAAAATTAGCCTAATTTAAGATTATTGAAGGAGTCAAAGTTGCTGTCTTGTGAATGGTTACGCTAATTCTATGTTAAGAGTTGTTTAAATGGAATTAAAGATATGGTTATATCTGCAGATACTTTTATCAAGGATCAGATTCCAAGACAGAATATATTTTCGTTTACTGCAAGAAACAGAGTAGTGTAATCCTTTCACAATTAAGAAGTGATGCATGCTAGGAGGGTATAGATCAAAAGTGAAACTTAATCACATATTACGTTACGCTACTAAAGTTCTTTATCCAAATGAGAATTAAGTTTTTTGATTATCAATTCTACAGGCATGAGGTTGTTGGTGTGGTAACAGAAGTTGGTAACAAAGTGGAGAAATTTAAGGTTGGTGACAAAGTAGGTGTTGGATGTTTGGTAGGATCATGTCGCAAATGTGAAAACTGTGACAACAATCTGGAGAATTACTGTCCCGATCAGATAATGACATACAATGGTATTTACTCCGATGGAACCCCCACGTACGGAGGTTACTCCGATATCATGGTAACGGACGAGCACTACGTCGTTCACTGGCCTGAAAACTTGCCAATGGAAGCTGCTCCATTGCTATGTGCTGGAATTACACCATATAGTCCTTTGAAATATTTTGGACTTGATAAGCCTGGAATGCACATTGGTATTGTTGGTCTTGGCGGTCTTGGCCATATGGCTGTGAAATTTGCCAAGGCATTTGGAACTAAAGTGACTGTTATTAGTACATCTACTAGTAAAAAACAAGAAGCAATTGAGCGTTTGGGTGCGGATTCTTTTTTGGTTAGTCGCGACCCTGACCAGATGCAGGTGAATTATTATAACTCTTAACTTTATACCTCGATCCATCAATCAACTATGCTTCAATACATAAGAATATTAATTTTCATATATACATGTAATATGAGCAGGCTGCAGCGGGCTCGCTTGACGGCATCATTGATACTGTCTCTGCAATTCACCCTCTTCTTCCGTTGATTAATTTGTTGAAAACTCATGGGAAGCTTGTAATGGTTGGCGCACCAGAAAAACCACTAGAGTTGCCTGTATTTCCCTTGCTTTTAGGTATACGTTTCTTGAATCGACTATTTCTATCTATGCATTCTTTTTAATTAGAACCAAAAGAGATTGATACAAAAGTATATAATTTGTTAAACAGGAAGGAAGCTAGTAGCGGGGAGTGCCATAGGAGGGATAAAGGAGACACAAGAGATGGTAGACTTCGCGGCAAAGCATAACATTACACCAGATGTTGAAGTTGTGCCAATGGAGTATGTGAATACAGCTTTATACCGTCTTTTGAAATCGGATGTTAAGTACCGTTTTGTACTTGACGTTGGCAATACATTGAACAAGAGTTAGGCAACAAAATGAGAATTGGATCTACCATGCGTGCTTCTCAGTAAATCATATATTTTGGATAATTTAAGAAATAGGAGTTCGTAATTGCTAGAGAGCCATGATGTAACCAATAATGAAAGAACGATTAGGAGGGGGGAAAAAGAAATTCAGAAGTGGTGTATGCACATTACAATAAGGCTCAGATGTAAAAAAGTGACCATCACCTACCATTAGGGGTGTACATGGACTCGGTTGGTTCATTTTTTTATCAAAACCAAGCCAAATAAACTATATCGGTTTGGATTTATTCGGGTTTGTCGGATTTTTTGTTAATTAAATATTATTTCAATCTTACTTTGTTAAATTTTTTTTTATAAGTAAATATATATATGTTTAGTAAAAATATAAAAAATTGATAAACATATTATCTGTTAAATAATCTTATGGGAGAATTTTCTTAGGAACACATAATAGTTATTTTTTTAGTCGTTTGACAATAATTTTTCGTTGATGTACATGTTTACCTTGAAAATCGTATTAACAATTATATTTGATTTGTAGTTCTAAAAATACGTGACTTATTCCAATACTAATTGATTATTAGGAAGTAATAAATGCAAGTAAAGAAAATGAGATAAGCAAACCCAAGTTGTCACAAGACTGGGGGCCTCGAGGTCGAACAATAACAATAATGAAAAACAATAAATGAAGAACACTAAGTAAAGAGCAATAAAGTTGAGAGATAGTGTTTGATGCGTGGCTAGAATTCATGACTTCAAGCATTATATACCTTGCATTTTATGCGCTTTAATGATAAAAATACACGTCATGTGTGCCTAA
>ML352662.1:0-132658 GCA_005239505.1 Nicotiana paniculata
TTATTATTATTATTATTATTACTATTATTATTATTACTATTATTACTATTATTATTATTATTACTACTATTATTACTATTATTACTATTATTATTACTACTATTATTACTATTATTATTATTATTATTATTATTACTACTATTATTACTACTATTATTATTACTATTATTATTATTATTATTATTACTATTATTATTATTATTATTATTATTATTATTATTATTATTCCGCACAACATTTTTCAGTGTGTTTTACGACCATTGAGTGGTTCGAAGTTCACCGAAGTTTTTGATACCAATACGCTGGCGAGTAAATCGTTTTATCTTGGGAGGATAATATTCCAACACTTTTGGTACTTGAGGGGAATAATTTCCTTAAGGAAACATTGTGCATTCAGTGCGCTCGATTTATTTCTATATTATTTTCAGAATTTATTTCGTTAAACTGGTTCTACTAACTTTATGTTTTTGTTTCTATTTCAGAAAGTTTAATGGTTTTGTTGTTTATTACAGCAATACAGATTGAAAAGATTTGTATCGATGCAGAAAAATTAACAATTTACAAATGGAATTAAAACATATGTATTTGCCGATGTTCTGTATATAACTTTAAACTCATTTGTAAAAAAACCAGGAATAGCAAAAGAAGAAAACTATTACCGATTTTTCTGAGTTTGGTATTAGTGAAGAGATCTCCTCTACTCTCCAGGGTAGGGGTAAGATCTACGTACACTCTACTTTCCCAGACTTTACTTGTGGAACTCACCGGATTGTTGTTGTTGTCGCTATGCCTTTGGCTCGATAGATGTGTTATGGTACTTCCTCGGCAGTAGAATTTTATAAGCTTGAACTTCTTTTGGTTTCTTAAACATTGATAACATAATTTCGTCAAACTTTTCAGCTTTCTTCTCTATCTAAAGTGTTATATTGTTAGCGGTGGTGTTTTTAATGCGTCTTTCTTGCTAAGCTATCCATCTAAATATTGATGGTTCATCTTTGCTCTTTTTCTTTCCTCATGTGATACTTCAAAATTCAGTGGTTCAAGGCTTCCTCAAGAAAACAGAATGATATATATATATATATATATATATATATATATAAAAAGAGAGGCTTACAACAGTGTGAAACAACCTAAAAAGGTATTACCTTAATATTAAGTTGTGTCAAGTATTTCACTACATAGCTATTTATTAGACATTTTGACCATGTCATGCCATTCGCTTGTGTATAGTCTTCATTGAACACACAAGTGTTGTCAAAAGCTCATTTAACGCGCGCTTAAGCCCTGAAGTTCAGAAAAGCTCAAGGAGAGCGTTTTGCCTCGCTTTAGTTGCGCTTCAGTGTAAGGCAAGGCGCTAAGGTATGCGCCTCATTTCCCATGAGTTCTCTCTTGAATCAAGTGGCACTAAACAACAACTATAATTAGAAATAAGGGTTTTAGCTGGTAAGGGAAACATTATGAATGAATTTGTTACTTTGTTCTTGAATTACATGTAAATTTTTATTTATTTCCTTCATTGTGCCTTATTAAACTAAAGCCCACACTTTAAATGCGCTTTACGCTTAAAGCTCAGATAGACCTAGAGCGCTTTTTAGAGCTTTTCGCCTTTGACAACACTATAACACATGAATTTTTCATAATAAGGTTTGGAGCCTCTCTTCTGACAAGCTCTCAGGCATTTAATTAGCCTAGATAGAGATGAGACCTTCTTGATCGAGTTGCTGACTTTAACCTCTCTATGGTTTTTACTAGTGTAGAGAACTTTACTGGAATCAAAATTTGTTACATGACAATAATTTAATTTACTTGACAAGTAACTTTGTTTCTCACAAGACTATGAGGAATTGTTGACACAAAAGGATAGCAAACTGCACTATGCTTAATGGATTGGTAAAATTAATTATCGAGAAGCTCGTGAGAACAAGTGCCCCTTTGTCATTTTTTTTTGTCATTTTTGTACTCGATTATTGTAGGAACTATCAAATGATAAATACATCAAGACAATATATCGATTTAAATGCAAACACTTGTTCCAAGTCGTAAACTTGCTTTTTCATAGTTATTGATCTTGGGAACAATGCATCTTTGGAGTACATGTTTTTTCTATCAACCAAATTATGTTTTCTGGAGTTTTTATTATGCATATGCAGGTCTGAATTGTTGGGCTCGTGCTGGTCATCACCTAGATTTTGTATAAAGAATTTAACACTTATCAAGATTCAGTATGGTGTTTCTCATATTTATGGAGGTGAATAATTTTGCCATGGTAAAGACAGGTCCAAGTAATTGATTCCATGATTTTCTTTATTTAAACCAATATTATATGTTAATAGTATATCAATTTTAACATCGATGTTTTAATATATATCTATCATCTCTAATTATTTGATGGATTAACCTTTTAGTGATGTACTGAGTTATATAGCAGCTTCCTTCTTTTAAATTTCATTATTTTTAGGGATAATACATAAGTAACACATTAGGGTTGTACCAAAGTTTCAGTTGTGCTCCTTAAAAATACGGGTGTCCTATAAATGACTTTTGCTCATCGACAATTTTGGTATATGGTATTCGGTATCTGGTATGGTATTTGGTTTAAGTTTTCAAAATAATTTGGCATTTGATATTTAAAAAAATAATACCGAAATACCGATACTGCACCGAAATATATATTAAACTACGCATTATAGATATTATTGATTCACATATTAAATTACATAATAATTTTCTTTGGCATTCATGTTGAGGTTGACAGTAAAGCTCATGTATTTCTTTAGAAAAATGGAGGATCAAGGTAGGATGTAGATTCCAATTCTTACTCTCTAGGTTGTCGAGCAGTTTAACGTAATATTTTAATGGTTTTGGAGTGTTTCTTACTTCGTTACTCTTGTATTGTTGTTGCATATGTTGGATTAGTCTTTATTGTATCGAATGTAATTAGATATGGTATTGGTATAACATTTTAAGAAATCGAATATTGAAAATACTGAATCGAAATGATTAAATATCGTACTGTACCGACAGATGAGCACCCCTAACCACAATAACAACATATCCAATTTAATCTCATAAGTGGAATTTGAGGAGAGTAGTGTGTAGCAGATCTTACACTACCTTGTGGAGGTAAATAAGTTATTTATGATAAACCATCGGCTCAAGAGAAGCATAAACAAAACAGTTGAAAAAGAAAATACCACAGAGAATAATCCACGTAAAAAAAGTAGTAACCACAGCCTAGCGACTAGGAAAAGGTAATTGACAAATAATCAAAAGAATACCAAAGCAAAAGGAAAAAAAAAGAGAGCAACTTTAATACATAATAATAATTGAACAATAAAACAAAATCATGAAATTTAGCACTTTACCATTCACAAGTGGTACCGTACCAGCCGATGAATACTCCTAATCACAATAACAATATATCCAGTGTAATCTCACAAGTAGAATTTGAGGAGAGTTGTGTGTAGCAAATCTTACCCTTACCTTATGAGGGTAAATAAGTTATTTCTGATAGATCATCGTCTCAAGAGAAGTATAACCAAAACAGTTGAAAAAGAAAATACCACAAAGAAGAATCCATGTAAAAAAAGTAGTAACCACAACCTAGCGACTAGGAAAAGGTAATTGACAAATAATCAAAAGAATACCAAAGCAAAAGAAAAAAAAAAGAGCAACTTTAATACATAATAATAATTGAACAATAAAAAAGAATAATGAAATTTAGCATTTTACCGTTCACGGTGGGACTCGAACCCACAATCTCCAAACCTGTGTCATTTCTCTCTCGTTTGTGTGGATTGTGCAAGAATGTTTTCAACCTTAATTACCAATGGTTGTGGAGTTCGAGCTTGGGTATGAAGACGCCTTTGTTAGGAAGCGCTTTACCGTCAAAGTGGGACTTTCTGACATTTACAAGAGATAAGTATATATGATGCATATGGACAAGAGAGAGAAACGTGTGGAATGTATGCGTGTGTATAATATATTATTATGGCCAAAGAGGCAGTTATGACTCTAGATAATTTGATCAAGAGAGGATATCAATTATGCTTTAGATGCTACCTCTGTGGAGAGGAGGCGAAGATGAGGCAGAGACAATCTGTCATCTCTTTTTTGCATTGTAGGTTGATTGTGCAACTACGAAGGATCTTTATGAGCTTAAGGGGAAATTTGTGGGTTAATGCCGGAAGAGTACCTGAAGTTTTAGCATGCTGGAACAAAGAAGGTAATAATTATAGTTAAAAGAGATGAAGAATTTTCCCAGCTTGCATATAAATAAATAAATAAATAACTTTTGTGCAGTCTATAAATAAATATACATTATATTACCTTTATAATGTATAATCATATCAACCAGATGGACCACATAAGGGTCGTAATCATATAAACTGCACGTAATGTCCGATCGTATCATAATCAGCTTAACCATACAAAATATTCTATCTGCCATAACTGCAATCCATATAAGAGAATCATATGCGAAATTATATGCATATGGACAAGATAAAGAAACACGTGAAATGTATGCATATGTATAATGTATGATTATGGCTAAAGGGATGTACGAAGGTAAATAAGTTATTTTTTGATAGACCATCGGCTCATGAAAAATATAAACAAAACAGTTGAAAAAAAAATTACGACAGAGAAGAATTCATGTAAAAAATTAAAATAGTAACCACAGCGTAGCGACTAGGAAAAGGTAATTGAGAAATAATCAAAAGAACATCAAAGAGAAAAAAAATAGCAACTTTAATACATAATAATTGAACAATAAAAAAGAATTATGAATCTTTAGCACTTTACCCCGTTCACGATGGGACTCGAACCCACAATCTCCCGCTCCGGAGGCGAGCGCCTTATCCATTAGGCCACGCGAACTCATTGACGTTAACGGACCGTAAAGTCTTTTTAGTCGAACAAAAATTAGGCTGATAAACCACGTAACAAGAAAACCAACAGCTTCCTGCTAAGGCTTTTTACAAAACTCAGAAAACCCTAGTCCTCTGTGATAACGAGGGAGTAAAGAAAGAGCTAATAGCTCAAAAATGGTGCTAACAATATCATCAAACTCTGTTCAATTTCCCCATTCTACCTCTCTAATTTCTCCACCCAAAAATGGTTCTATTCCACCTTCAAATTTATCATTTTCTTTCTTCAGGTAATTTTAAATAACTCAATAGTGAAAAACTGTCAAATTCCATCATATCTCCTTACTCGGTGTTGTAAATTGTAATCACATTCTGTTGTTATGTGTAGTTTGTAATATATGGATTATTAGCAATTCATATCTGTTCTTTTGTATTGTAGTTGCTTCAGTTGGCTTTTGCGAAAAAGTTTGATTGGATAAGAAATAGAATTAATAAAAACCGGTTCTTTATTAGTATCTCAGTTGAACTCATGAAAGTGGAAATTTTTATATTATCATAACTGAGGAAGGAATGGATACAGATTATTCATATGCTGAAGAACATGCGACACCAACGGATATTGCGTTTTTGCTTCCGCTGAGATTTAAACTGTAAAATGGCAATGGGAAGTGTTGAAGATTAAAGTTGCAGCCTTTTAACTACTTGATTATGATGCCCTAGTGAGGAGGTGCAAGACATTGACGATAGTGGGGTAGAGGTAAGCCGAAGAAGTACCGGAGAGAAGTGATTAGGCATGACATGACGCATCTTCAGCTTACTGAGGACTGAGGACATGACCTTGATAGGCGGGTGCGGAGGGAGAGAATTAGGATAGAAGTCTAGTAGACAGTTGAACCTTCATTAATTTTTTTTTGTATTTCCACGTTCTTAGAATTCTATTACTACTTGTTGTTGATTGTATTTTGGTTGTTCTACTGTCTTATTGTTGCTACTGCTTCCCTGTTTTTTATACTATTGCATTTCTTCTCTATTCTGTTGTGATTTTGCATGCTTGCTTGGAGCCGAGGGTCTATTGGAAACAACCTCTCTACCAGCACAAGGTAGGGGTAAGGTTGCGTACTCACTACCGTCTCTAGATCCCACTTGTAGAATTACACTGGGTTTTCTGTTGTTGTTGATTATGCTTGCATTTTGTCCTTTAGCAATTGACTGTGTAATCAGACATGAATCCGTCAGGTTTTCCATAAAATCTCGACTGGATAAAAGGATGGTCTGTGCTGCTGCTTCAGCTGCAGGAAGTTCTAGTTCCAGCGACGACTCAAATCCTTATGAGGTAATTTGCAGTTATCTCATTTGGATCCAGATATCCTCTTGAAGTTCAACTCTTAGTGAGTTGTTTGCATCTGTGGTCCTTTGTGCTAACCTGTTCTTATACAGGTTCTCGGTGTAAGCCCTATTGAGGGATTTGACATGGTTAAGGCAGCATATGCAAGAAGACGGAAGGATGCCGAGCGGAGGGGTGATGAAGCAGCTCTTGCTCAGGTAGTTTATGCTCGGCAATCTCTGTCTTGCTTGCTTTCATTCTGCCCATGTGTGATTGTTGTTAGGAGTGAACACTCCAAGTAAGCTTTGCAAAATTGTTGTTTTCAGTTGGAGAAGGCTTATGACACAATCATGATGTCACAGTTAACGAAAAGAAAGAAGGGTGTCACATTTGGCTCGTTTAAGGTATTCTTTTATTTTAATGTAAACTGATATCTTAGTAGTAGTAGGATGTTGTTCTGGCAACATTTTGTCACACTTTCGGTTTTGTAAATATTTTTGTCTTCTCTGTTTATGTAATATAATGGGTGAATAGTTTTTTTCAGGGAATTCATGCTTGATTAAGATCCATATAGTCAATTCTTTATTTTTCTTTTCTATTGTGACAACTTTTCCTCTCCTTTTACCATATGAAACTAGCTATCTCTTCTATCCCCGAATTTGCAAGGGTTATATATACACTTGCATTTATGATGTTTTATCTGTCTAAACTCTAGCTGTTTAGCTTCGTTTAGGTACAGATACTGATTTCTGTTTTAAGTTTGTCAATTTTAATTCAGGTATCTAAAGAGATACGATATGCTGATAAGCAGCCTATTGTGCCATGGGGTCCACGGTAGGTATTTTGCCAATAATGCTTCATTACAATAGCTCTCCGAAATTAGATATACTCTTCTTGCTTGCAACTATATGTTATTGACACTTATTTTTAAAGATTTAACAAAGAGTATAGATTCCACTTGCTGAAGTTAGTTAGCATCTTTATCACGCATATAGCTAAATGCCTTACTGATTCAACGAAAACTATTAGTATGCAAACACTTCAGTATGTTCTTAGTTTCTCTTCTCCTTCCAGTCCTTGTCCCTTGAAACATCTTTCTTCACATTTACCTGTACGAAATCTTATGCAGCAGATTATGTGATTTATTTTAACCTCTTTAGGTATAATTTTTATTGTTTTGTTGAACTTTATCATTGATATGCTTTCAGGTTCACCAAATCTGATGACAAAGATATGAAAATCAACTTGGCAATTTCAGCTGTATTTGTAAGTACTAGTAGAATAGCCATGCCTCCATCTCAATGTGGTTATCATGTTTGATTTTTATGATGCTAATTCACAAACGTTTGGAGCAAAATCGTGGATAAATTTGTTTAGAAGTGTTATTTAGAAAATTCAGAAAATTATTTGAAAATTACTAAAATTGGAAGTATTTTCTTTTTAAAATACCAGAATAGATATGGTTGACTTGAAAATAACAATCTATTGAGAGCTTAATAGTACTATAACTATCACCACTCTCTGTTAAATGCAGTTTGCATCCTTGGTTTAATGAAATATTGATCCTCACGCTCTTAATGGTACTATGTTGTTTTATGTATTACTTTTTTGCAGATAGCTTGGGTTTTTATAAAGCGGAATGCTGAGTGGAAGCCTTTACAGTTTCTGGCCTTCGTCTTTGTATATAGGATTTTTGAGAAATTAAAAGCATTCGAGCCTCCATCTCCCACTTTTACAGTAAGTAAACTTTACTTCTATCAAGTTTTCTGTAAGTATACATAAAATGGTCATTGTTGTTTCTTTCCTCTAGCATGATTGCCAGTGAACCTCCTAACATGTATCTCAGTAATGTGAAGTTTAGTATTTCTTTCAAGTGCATTCATTTTTAGCTGGGTTTCTTCAGGAGGAGGGCGAAGATGAAGGACGGATGTTGAGGATGGGGAAAAGGCTGCTTCGTTCTCTTGCATTGGTTTTTGGTTGTATAGCCCTTGCATCCTTGGTAGGTTTTTTCTGTCAGAGTAATATTTAGTGACTGTCCAATTAATTATGATGTTTATAGATGATGAACTTCTGACAGCAATTGTTCGTCCTTAGCATGTATATGAAGATGAGAGTTCAAAATTTCAGCTCCACGTTCTGTCCTGCCTTACACTCTCTTTTTGTCATCAATAGCGTCTTTATTGGTGTTGTATCTTGTGGAAAAGTTCAGGATTAGGACCTGATTTGTTTTGACTTAATGGATTTCCAAGTTATCCTAGTACATATGATCTTTTACCCATGTGGTCACAAGAAAGCCTTCCTAGTGCATCCACCCATATTTTCCCAAGTTATTTTGATTCTATGTTGCTCCAGACCACTCTTGTGTTAATCAACGCTCAGAAATATTCAAATGGCATTGTTCTTGCTATTTCTTTTAAGAAATTTCAGTATGCATACAAATCTTTGTGGTTTGTCCAATGCCGAGGAGCTACTTAATTGTTGCTCTGCTTACTAGATCTGTTATTTTCTGCTAATTCAAACACTAGGTATTTATTCCTTTGGCAAGGGAAAGGATAGATGATTTTGTGTGTTAGGAGATAAACACATTTTTTTTCAGACACCTCAATGTCGAACTTGTTTTCCATTCCAAGCAATTTTGCTTCTTCTGAATATTGACAAGATTTTCTTCCACACACTAGTTTTGGCTCCCATCCTTTGCATCTTCTGAACTACTAGGCAGCAGAAGTAGCTATCAGAAGTTTGACAAATAATGCAAATGGTATTTGAAAACTAACTATTAACTTGATAAAATAGGAAGTGTAAAACAAAAAGGTTATCACGAATAAACATTTCGGTGATAGCTTTGGGGCTAGACCTTCTTCTTTGTATCCAAGACTCCTGCTCAATTTGTAAGTCTTGCTTATCGCTGAACACTTAAGCAGATATTAAATGATTTACGAATGAGAAATTGGTGTTGGTAATATAACAAGTGCGTGTACAAAAATTTGTCGGTCTATCCAAAAACTCATTCTGAAAGAACCTGCCTTTTGCTTTCTGAATCATCTCTCATCTTGGAATATATCACATATTTATCGCCTGTCTGTATCAAATTCCTTTATTACAATTGGGCCATTCATCTGTTGCAGGGATATACTGGTCTCCTAAACCTGATCGAGTATGCTAATGGTTTCATACCTGTCTTTCTGTACAACAATCAGGTAAGGGAAGATCTACCTCCATCGTAACCTGTACCACTGCTGCACGAACAAAAGGCTTCGCATATGATAGATATGATGATGATGTTTTATTTATCTTAAGAATCATCTTTTTGCTGCAGTTATGAGTGAAAAATCACTGAATAGTTAATGACTTTTCTTCATCCTATGAATAGCTAAAGAAAAAATGCTTTCGGTTTGGATTAGTTTGTCTAAATGAATTCAGGCTAGGTCAAATAAGAAAACTCAGTACTCAAATCTCCATGTGGTCAAAGGAGGAGGTCGATTTGAACTTAGTCGCAGATCGCCATAACTTATGTTTTCCATTAGCCATCTATTCTTTCTTAAGGCCCAACAGTAGCCTGTAGAAGCACCAAAAACATATTCCTAGTGAACATCTTACCAAACCAAAACCTTCTCTGTTGTTTTTTCTTTTAATTTAGCCTTTTTGGCAAATGACTCATTTGGTCACCTTGCACCGACTAGAAGGCTAAGGATATGTTTTGCCGGGGGCGGATGGAGAGTTGTGCCGCTAGGTTCATGAACCTAGTACCTTCAATGATGTGGAGAAATTCACTAAAATTGCAACATATAGTAGGTTTGAACCCATAATTTTAAAAGTACAATTGAGTTCAATGCTAAGAACATTAAAGGTTGAAGCCATAGAGCTTAAATTCTGAGTCCGCCTCTGTGTTTTGCCCTCTTGCACATGCTTTCATTGTGTATTCTGGTGCATGCTTCTATATACTTGTGCCAGTGTTATTATGTTAATATGTTCCGATGGTTCATAAGGTCTTCTTTTATCTCCATCCTACATGACTAGGAAAACATAAATGGCAGGCATACACATCCATACCATGATTATAACCTCAACTGCTTACACATTGTTTACTCATGGTATTGTACTTTTTGCGTGTGCAGGAATTGCTTGTAACTGGATTTACTGCCGTCGTGCTTCACATCATGGCATCTTACTACAGATAGTCTACCTTCTATACTTGTCGAAGAGATGCAGTTGCCTTGAGTTAGCTGTCAAATTTTGTAATTCTATTTGTTTCAGAAATTTGTCTATTTTGTTTATAGGAGTTCTAATATTGGCATTGGTACTCATCATTCAAGAGAACCAACCGGCAGTTGTAAGAATGAACTAGTTTTGAGGATTTTAGGATTAAATGAGATCACAATCTTCTCAAAATTAAAGATGGTTTCTTCTTCCATTTCTTGTTCTTTTACTTCCGAGTTCTTAATTTTAGCTCCAAAATGCATCACATGGCTCAAGGGATACTGGAAATTGCCTATGATTCTGTAGACGGATGGTTATTTCATGAAATTTACATGCTAGCATTTCGATTATCTTATTGTGTATAACCAAAATTAAACTTTTTTTGTTCCACTTGTAGGATTTTACCGAGGATTTGGCAGTATGTTCGAATCATCTCGATTTCTCTTCAATTTCAGTTCAGTTAAATTTTGGGTAATTTATTTTTAAAATATGTCAAATAACAAAACTATTGTTATTAGGATTCTCACTTATTGCCTACATATCGAACTTCAATGCAACATTAAAAAGATCTGAAATCTCATTTTAACAACAATAAATGAAAGGACCAACAATAATTTCAAATGAAATGAGTAACACTAATTTTCAAAATATACATACTTGTTTTTATGATCTTCTGTAGATGCATTATCTTTTTTTTTTTAATAGGTGAATTATCCTTCATTATACCATCAATGTACATTATTTTAAAGTTTGGTCTTGTTGATATTGTTCGATTGAGTATATATTAAGAACAAGTTAGAATTAGGATTAGATGAATGAAAGGAAAGAATTAAAAAACACCAAGTTAATAGTTAACAGAACTACACTGTTATGAACCCACAGGAGATACTTGAGGGTACTAGACGAAGTTTTTTGGCTAGTCTTTTTCTGGAACCCTTCCACCTTTCTTTACTGTTTCACTTAGGGTTGGGCATACAGGTATAACCGATAGCCCGAACCGATAAAATATTATTGAGTTATCAATATCGGGTTATTAGGTAAATAGTTTGATAACAGTTTAATGGGGCCTTTTGCATCCGTACCCATTTTTTGTGTCACGTTTTAACTTATACCTGCTTTGTAAAAAAAATTACATCCTTACCCGCTTTTGTGCATAACTTCAGCATGCGGGGCTGAAGTAGCAAAGGCAATCATGCAAAACTTCCGCATTCTAGTAGACGGGCCTGAAGTAGCTTGCGAACTTCAGATCTAGAACTGAAGTTGTTGTCTTGTAACTGGGGAACTTCAGCATACGGGACTGAAGTTCCCCAGTTATAAAGACAAAAACTTCAGCATACGGGCTGAAGTTTCCCAGTTACAAGCTTCAGCTTTAGAGCTGAAGTTCCCAAGTTATAAAGACAATTACAAAGACGAAACTTCAGCTCTAGAGCTGAAGTTTTTGTCTTTGTAAACTGGGGAACTTCAGCCCAGTATGCTGAAGTTCCCCGGTGTAAAGCCCCGTGTGCTGAAGTTTTGTCTTTATAACTGGCGAACTTCAGCTTAACTGGTGAACTTCAGCTCCGCGAGGGAAAGCGAGCTGAAGTTATTTAAAAAGTGGGCACAAGTTAAAAGTTTTAAAAAAAACAGGTATAGGTTAAATGGGGGCGACCAAATAGGGTGCCCCGCGCAATTTTTACCAGTTTAATGTTATATGACTATTGGGTTATCAGTTCGGGTCTCGTTTTACCCAATTTATTAACGATTTAACTGATAGCCAATAAGCTTCAACAAAATTATAATTTACCTACTAAGTATATAAAGTCCCCTTATTTTCTCAATTCTCTCAACCGTTACTCTTCATCTTCAGGCTTTAATCCTCAGAATAAGTTAAACTTTTATGATTTTCTCATCTTAATTTTTCAGTTAAGATTTTTAGTTTTAAACTTAAAAGAATTAATTATTCAATTTTTAGTTTTTCTGTTTGTTTCTTTTGTTACACTTATTCTTTAGTATTTCTAATATTAGAATTTTATTAATTTCCTGTGAATTATGTCCGTCCGTAGTGAGATGGTTAGTAAGATTAGCGTATATGGTCAAAACGGGCTTGCCCTTCGTATGGCTAATCGAGACTGGAATATGATAGGTCAAGGTTCGGCCTCGTATTATATCGAGGCATAGTGCGAAGTTAGATTGCTGAGCTCGTAACCCAAAGACCGCTCAAGGTCGAGATCGGCCAATATCGAGACCAAGCAAAATAGAGATTGAGCGAGACCGATGGAAGTTTACCTAGTCAAAATAACGGTAAGCCGAAATATCCGCGAGGATGATGGCGAAAATCCCGATACGTATCAAGATGATGCCGATTAATTAGCAAATCTTAAGATTTCTTACTGTATTTAGAGTTGTACAAAGAATAAAATTTTCCTACTATATAAAGGGGGTCCGATCATTTGTAAAACACATCACATTTACGCAATACAAAGCAATATACTGCCTTCTCTTAAGCTTTCAATATTTTGTTACTTCGTTCATATTTCAGTAGAATCTTTACTTGGTTCGAGGGTGACCTAGGTCGAGGGCCAAAACTATATGTTTCATTTGGTTTGCATTTATTTCTCTTTACAGTCAATTTCATTATCAATTTATATATTTTCTCAATTGTGCAAAGTAAAATCACATATCCTTAAAATTACGTATAAATTCAATTGTTATCCGCTTTAGGGTAAACAATTAAATTGTTGAATGTCTTATTCCTTACTCCTGCTAACTTATAACTTTGAAAATTGAGATATTCATTGAGATTTTTAAATGCAAAAGAAGTTTTCTTTTCTAAAAAAGAAATTTATTCCCTCTTTTATTAAGAGCAAAAATTCAGTTTCTTTATCTTAACAATATGATCACGATTTCTATTAAAAAAACATGAAGCTTTTGGATATTTTTTATTCTTATCGAGTTATCGATAACCGAACCGATAAGGATTAATAACCGACTAATGGATACCTGATAACCAACATCTTATCAATTCGGTTATCGATTTAGCATATTTATAAACCGATAATCGATATGTCGAACTGATAATATTCACAATCGAACCGAAGATACCCGCCCACCGCCATTTTCAGTGTATTTTTCTAGTCCAGTTCTTAGATCCTTCACTGTAATTGTATTTTGAGTTCAATCAATACAAGTTCATACAATATTCCAACATTTGTAAATCCATTCTATCCTAGTCTCATTTTAAGGCAACCAAAAATATGTGAGTTGTATAGTGTAGAGCAGAAAGTATTATGAAGTTATAGATTTTCATTTGTGAATAAATCCCTACTGCTTTACTTGTTGCACTTTTTTTATTTGTGACTTGATTAATTAATTTAACCCGATAATTAAGAAGAAATGGCGTGGGGTAGCCACAATTTAAGGTGATATTTATTTTTTATCCAGCATTTTTGCTGAGCACAAGTATCCACTAGTCTATTAAAATTAATATGAATAGACAATGTTTACCCTTCCTGTAAAAATTGCGCGGGGCATCCTATGCTGAAGTATGATGAAGTTCTCCAGTTATAAAGACAAAAACTTCAGCATACGGGGCTGAAGTCCCCCAAGTTACAAAGACAAAAACTTCAGCTCTAGAGCTAAAGTTCCCCATTTACGAACTTCAGCCCATATGCTGAAGTTTTTGTCTTTATAACTGGGGAACTTCAGCCCCGTATGCTGAAGTTCCCCAGTTACAAAGACAAAACTTCAGCTATAGAGCTGAAGTTCCCCAGTGTAACTGGGGGAACTTCAGCCCCGTACGTATGCTGAAGTTCCCCAGTTACAAAGACAAAAACTTCAACTCCAGAGCTGAAGTTCCCCATTTACGAACTTCAGCTCTCCCAAGTTATAAAGAAAACAACTTCAGCATACGGGCTGAAGTTCCCCAGTTACAAAGACAAAACTTAAGGACAAAGATAATTGTGTTAAGGAAATGTAGTCCTGAAGTCATGAAGTTAGTTCAAAAGTTAAGGACCTGTAGTCCTGAAGTTTAGTTTAAAAGTTAAGGACCTATTGTCCTTAACTTTTTAACTTGAAACTTACAGTTAAATGACTACTTGTCCTTAACATTTTAACTTGAAACATGAAGTTAAGGACTGCTTGTCCTTAACTTTTGAACTTGAAACTTGAAGTTAAGGACCTTCAAAATGTGCAAGGGTATTTTCAAACTTGCGCAAGGACCTTCTATCACGTTCAACCTCCTCCTTGAGAAGTTATAGCATAAGGTATTTTCGTCCAGTCCGGTAAAAATTCATTAAACTAATGGCTAAAGAATAAATATATTTAAAACACTGGTTTTAAAATAAATACATCTTCTATTAGTGGCTATTTGTACACATCGCCCGATAATTCACTAAAGGGATATTTTCCAATCTGGCCATTTCTTAAGGCTTTTTAATTTTTCTTTGAAAACAAAAAATGCATATGTTTACACAACATCGTAAAAAGAGGCTAAATTCTTAACCTGCTCATAATATGGCCAGTCTATGCAAAAAATACATATATTCGAACCCAACATTTGAGTGTTAGGCCCAAAGTAGCCGAGCCCAGCTACCTAAACTCCAATCCAAATCTCAGCTAAAGTCGAATTTGGAATTCGTCGGAAGATTATAATAGTGCAATCTCATCAGCTTCAGTACTAAAGGAAGTTCGAAAAATCCCCCTCGTCGGAGACCGACAAACGCCGCCACGCCATAAATCGGAAAACCCTATCCTCACCGGCGTATAGATTTTAGCACATTCAAACACAAAAAACTCCGCGCGAGCTTACTTGTTGAGGCAGCTTCCGTAACCCTAGATTATTCCGAGTCTCCCTTGGGAGGTTGAAATAATCAGCAAAAATGAGGATTATGATAAAGGGAGGAGTATGGAAGAACACGGAGGACGAGATTTTAAAGGCGGCGGTGATGAAGTATGGGAAAAATCAATGGGCTCGTATTTCTTCTTTACTCGTTCGTAAATCTGCAAAGCAGTGTAAAGCTCGCTGGTATGAGTGGCTCGATCCTTCCATTAAAAAGGCAAGTTATTCTTTTTTTTTTAATTGATTAATTAACCTTGTTTCTGTGTTATATATGTGTTGTTACTGTTTGTTCATTGGTTTTGATAAATGTTATGTTAAAATTGTTTTGTTATTAGTAATTTTTCAATGTTTGGTAGGGTATAAATGTAGATGTTAGGGTATAAATGTAGGTGACGTGGCAGCCAAGGGTGTGACCCAGTGGTCAATGAAGTAGGTTAAGAACCACGAAGTCTCACGTTCAATTCCCAATGGAGGCAAAAAAATTAGGTGATTTTTTCCCATTTGTCCAAGCCTTGGTGGTGAAATTAGTCAGGCGGAGTTAGTCAGGTGCTGCAAGCTGGCCAGGACACCATGGTTATAAAAATGTAGGTGACATATGTTCATAACGCATGGGCAGATGTAGTGTTGAACTTATGGATTCACCTGCCCCAATAGCTTGTTTCATGCCTCGGCTCTCCCTCGGTTCGTTCGGAAATCATGGTAGTCTTTTCGTGGAGATTATTGGGAACGGAAATGTGCCTGGGGTTAAGAACAACAAAATGTGCCTCGACTCTTATGCTTGGAAAGTCCGTTCCGCGCTCTCTATCCCCTTTTTTCGGGGTCCCCATGAACCGCTTTTTAGTATTCATGTTCGCCTTCTTTCTTCCTTCCGTTCCACATAGAAGGATCATGGGGTTCTCCCAACATACATATCCTGGGGTGCAACTCTTTAGTAGAAAAGATCGGAACGTGTGGATCCCAGGTATATATATGTTAAAAGATCCAATAAATAAGTATAAATGATAGATTTTGAACCTAGTAAATCAAACGGGATGTAGTAAGATAACGAACTCATAACCATAATGTTCAAATTGATTAACCTTGTCGTATTATATGGTGTTAGTATTTGTTCATTAGCTTTGAAAATGTTTTATGTAATTATTTATTTATTTATTGTATTAGTAATTTTATTAGGTGATACATATTAACTGAGTATATGCTTTAGACATTAGCACTTTTTGCTGTGGGTTTAATGCTTTATAGTAGTGGTTTAGCCTTCCAGAGATCTATACGTTTAGAAAATATGTAGAACTTCTAATTTGAGTACTTTTTATTTATATTTTTATAATATTGACCTGAGATGATTTTAATGGAGTGACATGGTTAGAGAGGATTCATATAGCCGACCTCGACTTGTTTAAGACCGAGGTGTAGTTGTTGATGTTGTAATATTTTTTTTTGTGGAAAATGTTTGTCTTTGGAAATTATTTTTTGGAGCATTTTTCAAGGTTTAGTAGGGTGTAAAAGCACGTGACACAGATGCTCATAGTGAGAGCTGCAGGATAGTGTATGAGGATAATGATATTAGGGTTTTTTGAGTACTAATTTTTGACAAACAATGTCTAGGTGTTGATTCGAACAAGTGATATGGCATACATGTTGAAGATTTCTGAGATGGAAAAATGATATCTGCTATTACTGTGGAAGTTATTTTCCTCCAAATTTGAGTAAAGTATTTAACATTCTCCACAATCCATGATAACCAAGTCGGAATATATCATGTGGAAAAGGTTGAGGGCATTATGACTTAGCCACTTAGGTAACAGGTTCGAGCCTTGTGCCATTCAAATTAAGGTTGAGGGGCGAGCCCATTATCCCCGAGTTTTGAAGGTTGCGATTGGTCCTAAGGATTGGCCCGAAACGGATTTTTCGATCATAAAAAAGAGTGAACTATAACAAACATAGCCTTCGTAGTCTCTAGTTGTTTGAAGTTGGGTTTTTCAGATACGCAGTTGGAATCTGCCGTAGTTTGTTAGTGACATATGACCACCCTTTCTGTGTTCCTTGTTTTTATCTATATATGACCATTTTTTTCGGTGCCATTTGGTTATTTAACACCTTCAAAGCATTCATTGTATCTTGGTTTTGGTTCTTAGTTCTTGCCTAGTTTAATGTGCCCTGCAATTTATCTTTGTAATCTCTAGCGCTGTTATATCTTTGTGGATAACTGTTATCTTTTCTTCCTATTCCATTTGAATGAGAAAAGTCCTGCTATGTGAGCATACCATGGCTTTCTCACATTTTTTTTGGTTTCTGTATTATATACTGTTAATATTTGTTCTTTGATTTTGAAAAAAGTAATCTGTGAAAAATTATTTTCATTTATATGAACCTATTTCCTTTTTAGTCCATTTTGTTTTAAAAAAGACCTCTTTCTAAATGTGGAAACTATGTAACTTTAAACTTCCCATTTTACCCTTAAATATACGGATTGTTTTGGACCACAAGCTTCAAAAATTTTCCATTCTTTCATAAATTTCTTTAGAAAAAACAACAAATAGATTCACATAAATTGAAATAGAGGGAGTAGTAATTTTTCTTTGGAGAAATGTTTAATTTTGGAGTAATTTTATAAATGTTTGGTAGAGTATATAAATGTAGTGAGATATGCTCATAGTGCAATGTGCAGGATGGGGTATGGGGACAGTGATTTAAGTGTTTTTTTGAGTATTTTGACAAACAATGTCTAAGTGTTGATTCGAATAAGTGATATGGATGCGAGTTAAATATCTTTGAAAAGGAAAATTACTTTTGCTAATTAGTGCCAAAGTTATTTCCCCCAAATTGCCCCCGTGGTTTAGTTCAAGCGCAAAAGTTGAGGGACTTGTGGCTTAGTCATAGGTTCGAGCCCTGCGCCATGCAAACTAAGTCTGGTATTTAAATGGAGAAGATAGATGGCCGGGCCCGTTATCCCCGAGCTTCCAACGCTGCTTTTGGTATTTCTCGTTCTTTAAAAAAAGGCTATTTTCCTCCAAGTTGGAGTAAAATATTATACATTTTCCACCGTCTATGATAAACCAAATTGGGAAATGATTTCGTCTAGTCAATCATAACAAATATACCCTTCATAGTTTCTAGGTGTTTGGAGCTGGGATTCTTTGAGATATGTTATTGGATTCCGCTGTACTTAATTTTCTTGCATGGTTGTTAGTTGCGTGACCATCCTTTATGTGTCCTTGTTTATTTATGTATGATCATTCTTTCTGTGTCATTTGATTATTTGTACCCTATAGCGTTCAATGTTCTTGGTTGTATCTTGGTTTTGGCGCTTTGTTCTTGCTTAGTTTAATGCGCCATGCAATTTGTCTTTGTAATGTCTGTCACTGTTATTTCTTTGTGGGTAACTGTTACCTTTCTTCCTATTCCATTGTGAATGAGAAAAGTTCTGCTTTGTGAGCATGCTATGGCTTTCTCCGAGTCTGCTTTTTGGTTACTTTACTCGGGATACAATTTCTGAAACCAGTTTCTGTATAGGAATTTCTTTCTGGGCCTTTTCAAACTTTTTCTGGTTTTCCATTTATCAACGGCATAAAATGATTTTCTGAACTGAGAAAGTGGAAAGTACACGGATTTTCCAATTTACCTCAGGCTGTTAGTAGGAACTTATATCTGAGTTTAACAACTTATTAACATCCTCACTGCTCTTTTTTTTTTCCAGACTGAGTGGACTAGAGAAGAAGATGAGAAACTACTTCACCTTGCAAAGCTCATGCCTACTCAATGGAGGACTATTGCGCCAATTGTTGGTCGTACACCATCCCAATGCCTTGAACGCTATGAAAAGCTTCTCGATGCAGCATGTGCTAAGGATGAAAACTATGACCCTAATGATGATCCAAGAAAATTGAAGCCTGGAGAGATTGATCCTAATCCCGAATCAAAGCCTGCTCGTCCTGATCCTGTTGATATGGACGAGGATGAGAAAGAAATGTTGTCTGAAGCACGGGCTCGGTTGGCCAACACAAGAGGTAAGAAGGCTAAAAGGAAAGCTAGAGAAAAGCAGCTTGAAGAGGCTCGAAGGCTTGCTTCCTTACAGAAAAGGAGAGAACTGAAGGCTGCTGGAATAGATGCCCGTCAAAGGAAGAGAAAAAGGAGAGGAATTGATTACAATGCTGAAATACCCTTTGAAAAGAAGCCTCCTCCAGGTTTCTATGATGTTGCTGAGGAAGACCGTCCAGTAGAGCAACCTAAGTTTCCAACTACCATTGAAGAACTAGAAGGTGAGAGGAGAGTCGATAAGGAAGCTCGTCTAAGAAAGCAGGATATCGCAAGGAATAAAATTGCAGAAAGGCAGGATGCCCCTACAGCCATATTGCATGCAAATAAACTTAATGATCCAGAAGCAGTGAGGAAGAGGTCGAAACTCAATCTTCCTGCACCACAAATTCCAGATCATGAATTGGAGGCAATAGCAAAGATAGGTATCGCCAGTGATCTACTAGGGGGTGATGAACTCTCCGAAGGGAATGCCGCAACACGTGCTCTTCTTGCAAATTATGCCCAGACTCCACAGCATGCAATGACTCCTATGCGAACACCTCAAAGAACTCCTTCAACTAAGCAAGATGCCATTATGATGGAAGCAGAAAATCAACGAAGATTGACTCAGTCTCAGACACCATTACTTGGAGGGGATAATCCTATGTTGCACCCCTCAGATTTTTCTGGTGTCACTCCTAAGAAAAGGGAAGTTCAAACACCAAACCCACTCTTAACTCCTTCAGCGACTCCTGGAGCCACTGGCCTTACTCCTAGAATTGGCTTGACACCTTCAAGGGATTCTTATGGCATGACCCCGAAAGGAACTCCTATGAGGGATGAGCTACACATTAATGAAGAAATGGATATGCACAGTAATGCTAAACTTGGGCAATTCGGTTCAAAGAAAGAATTGCTTTCTGGTTTCAAAAGCCTTCCTCAGCCCAAAAATGAGTATCAGATAGTCGTCCAACAACCTCAGGAAGAAAATGAAGAACCACCAGAAGAGAAGATTGAAGAAGACATGTCCGATAGGATTGCAAGGGAGAAGGCCGAAGAAGAAGCAAGGCAACAAGCTTTACTCCGGAAAAGGTCAAAAGTACTGCAGAGAGAGCTCCCTAGACCTCCCATTGCTTCACTAGAACTAATACGAAGTTCCTTAATGAGAGCTGATGAAGATAAGAGCTCCTTTGTTCCTCCTACACTAATTGAGCAGGCTGATGAAATGATTAGGAAGGAACTTCTGTCTTTGCTAGAACATGATAATAGCAAGTATCCTCTAGATGAAAAAGCAGAGAAGGAGAAGAAAAAGGGGGTCAAGCGAAAAGTGGTTGCTGAACCTGCGATTGAGGACTTTGAGGAAGATGAACTGAAAGAGGTATGTTCATGTTACATAAAGAAAAATGGTTTGGCTCTATCCTTGTGTCAATTTATTTTCCCAGGAGCAGTCTTACCTGCTTACGGCATTAAGGAATTTAAAAATGATATGCAAAATCCCAAGTGAAATTTTCATTTTTGAGCAAAAGAGTTTCAGATTACTTCAAATGCATGTAAGACATCAGAGTTGTTAGTGTCAAATTAATACTAGAAAAGAAAATGAGTTGCCTAAATTTCAATATAAAGCATTTGGAAACTGTTCTTTTACAATATCATATGACCTTTTTATGTGATGGATATATGGAATCATTCCTACAATTGCTGATAAAATTTCACTAAACTATGGCTGTAAGGATTGTGAGAAAAAGAATAGGTTTAATAGGCTGGACAACTATCTATGTCAAGATATATAGTTAAATGTACGTACTATATATATATAGCGTGTGTACAATATATATATATACACACACACACACACACACACACACACAACACAAGCTAGCTTACATGCTCAACTTTATGTACCCTACTCCTACACTGATGACATCATACATGATGTCCCAGTTTTGTTTTTAGTATTTATTGTTGAGGACTAATAAAAAGAAATTGGACATTCGAGTCTTTCAATAAGACGCCAAAAAATGCTAATGGTTCTACTCTGGGGGATCATTAATTATGCACTTGGATGCCATTTGTGCTTGTGTGAAATATGTTCATTATGACTTTTTTCCTGCAAAATTCAGTGTTTATATGTGCATTAGACTGTTAAAATAATATTTGGAAGTAAATAAATCAAGTCTGTTCGTCATAGGCGCCTTTTCCATTTTTTACATTGTGCTATTAGATGTACCCTTGTCATTACCAATTTCGTGTGCAAACAGTAATGTTTTCTGGAGTTTGTATGATTTTATCTTCATCTGCTGCAACATAACTAACTCCACTCATGCAGGCTGATGGATTGATCAAGGATGAGGCTCAGTTTGTTCGTGTGGCAATGGGACATGAGGGTGAATCTCTTGATGAATTTGTCGAAGCACACAAAACAACTTTGAATGATATCATGTACTTTCCTACCCGGAATGCTTATGGTCTCTCAAGTGTTGCTGGAAACATGGAAAAGCTAGCTGCTTTACAGAATGAGTTTGAGAATGTGAAGAAGAAAATGGATGATGATACTAAGAAAGCAACAAAGCTTGAGCAGAAGATCAAAGTCCTTACTAATGGATATCAGGTACATTGTAGTGGTTTAATTGTTTAATCTGAATGTAGTTACCACTTCGTGTACAGTTCTCTGTTTATTGACTTCATTTGTCTGGAGGTTTGATCTGCAAGCAGACGTGTTTCTAGTTCGTACATGGATTTTTCTTGGCTATCTAACCTATTTTTTTGGGGTTTTGAGAGTTGAGATCTAACTTCTAAGCTATAAATTCCAGCTAACAAATATTCATTGTGGATGAGCAGATGCGAGCCGGAAAACTCTGGTCACAGATAGAGGCTACGTTTAAGCAAATGGACACTGCAGGGACAGAACTTGAATGCTTTCGAGCATTACAAAAACAAGAGCAGCTAGCAGCATCACATAGGATCAACAATCTGTGGGAAGAAGTTCAGAAACAAAAGGAGCTTGAACGTACTTTACAGAAAAGGTACGGTGACCTCATAGCAGATAAGGAAAAGATGCAGCATCTCATGGATGAGTACAGAATACAAGCTCAAATGCAGGAAGAAATTGCAGCAAAGAATCGTGCTCTTGAGCTGGCCAAGGCAGAAATGGAAGAAAAGCAGAGCGCATCTGCTGCTACTGAAGCTGGTGTGGAATCTTCAGGTACTGGCCAATGCTCCAATGCAGAGGAAACTTCTGCTTCTGCCGCTCATGTATCATCATCTGCTATTGAAGCTGACGATGTGCCTGTGGAACCTTCAGAGACCGGCCAGTGTTCCAATGCCGAGGAAAAATCTGCTTCTGCCGCTAATGTATCATCATCTGCTATTGAAGCTAATGACGTGCCTGTGGAATCCTCAGAGACCGGCCAGTGCTCCAATGCAGAGGAAAAATCTGCTTCTGCCACTCATGATGCAGCTCAGGACGTTGAGGAACAGGTGAAAGTTATCAGTGACGACTCTACAATGGATGCTGAAGCCATAAGTGAGAATGTGCCTATGGAGGGTCAGCAAAACTGTATAGGAGAGAATCACCAGGATGTTACCAAAACAGAAGATTCTGGAGTTGCAGATGATGCGCAGAATGTTACTAAAATAGAAGATTCCGGAGTTGCAAGTGATGCGGGAAACTAGTAATGTTCTAGTTTTGCCACTAAGAAAGTGATTGGTGGTTCGCTTGTTGTTTCTAATCCCATTTTCGTACATGGAACCAAGTTGTACTTCATTTCCAGAATGTCTTGTATGGTTGGATGAAAATTTGGAAGTATCAATTTGAACTGTGGTTGAGCTGCCTACGTTCTTTGCAAAATAATGAACTGCATTAAACTTGCCCTTTCCAATATTTCTGGTAAACTAAATCTACAGTCCTTTATTTGCCGTATCATTCTATGGGTACGTCATATTTGCTTCTAGGCTTGTGTAGTTGTGAATTAAATTTTTAACAAGCAATCTGTTTCAAATTGAACGTTTCGGTATCTTTACATAAATAGCCGGCCATATTTATTGTTTACTTTTTCTAGCCATATATATTATACTACCTCTTTTGGCTATTTCTAGTGGGCAGTTATTTGGGTTAATTCTTTCCTGCTTGTTGGAGAACCAACATTTGAAATGCTTAGTACTTTATACTCCATTATAATATGTTAAAAGGTTTATCAAGTATATCAGATCCATTGATATATATCCTTTGCACATGATAAATTTCATTTTGAAAGAAATCTTACTTCTTATAATAGATTAGAGTTCGAGTTCACTTGTGGAATGATGCTATGGCAAACTCAATCAAAAAATATCTGACTCGAAAGATATACTTATTGGCGTTCGATGTTTACTCCAAATCAAGCAATTTAACTTTAGCAGTTCAAAATTCAAGTTAGAATCCACATTATTGGTTGACAAATGTGTGTAAGAAAGAAATATCTTACATTCATTGGTTTTGATATAAACAATGAATACGAGGAAATTTTTGTGTTTGTGTTGTCAAATGTGTTACGATTCCAAAAGCTCGAATTGCAATATGTTATACCAGTTGGTTTTGAACTACCTAGTTGAAAATTAATATTATGCTTTGAAAATGACTCGAAATCTGCCTACATTGAATCAGATGAAAAAAGACATGAACGGCTGGCCCTAGGCTAAGTGTTTGTGACTGAATTTATCATTCCAAAAAGAAAAGATCTTTTATATTTTTTTTATATTTAGAAAAAGAGAAGTTTTCGAGCAAAAATCAATTTCTAGTGGACAAAGATAAGTCCTCACACATATACCTAACACGTCAGTACGCCACTCTACTGTTTGAGTTAAGAAGACCACTTCTCCATTTTTGACACGTATTCAGACCTATAGATCGGGTTCAAGCCGTGAAAGCATTCACTAATGCTACATTGTATTCAAGAATGTGATCGTTCCCTGAATCCTGCATGAACGCGAGATGCTTTGTTTATCAGACTGCCCTTTTTGTTATAAGTTATAACCTTGGTGTTCGGGTAAACTTATGCAAACCTCAACTAATCTTATTATTTCACCTGTATATATATCGATTAATTTTGTCCGATAAAATATATATAAATAAAAAGAAATTACCAAATATTTTCGCTTCAATTAGGATTTGCTCGGATTTTAGACATTTTAAAATATATGCTTTATGGTTGTGGACCCAAATCAAACTCATCTTTCCAAGATTCATTGGAACCAACTTTTTCTTGCTTTTTATCTTCCAGCTCAGATTTAGCTCATACAATGCAGCCACTAAAGTTTCAAAACATATCTTCTTCCATCTATTACACACCCAAAAGAAAAAAGGTGCTATTTTAATGTTAAATTTGACCTTTTCAATTTAGTTATAGTATTACAATTTCAAATTTTAAGGATAATTAAAGTTATGCTAATCTAATTGAGCCTTTATACATTCTTCAAATTATTGATTTTTTCGTCTTGCTATGTTTGATACTTCTTTTTGCATGTTAAAAAAGATTGTCACCTTCCTTTATTTAGAAATTAATTCTTTTCTTAATTTCTATTCCCCCCCCCTCCCTCCCCCCCCCCCTATTTACATGCAAATTGACAAGATTTTGTTGTAAGTTTCAGCATACTTGTTAGGATTTATTTGATTGCAGCATTTTTTTTTTATATATATATATATTATATAAAAGAGTTATTTATATTTTGCATCCGTTTCATTTCCGATATCAAACTCTGCATTAGTAATAATAGTATAACTTATGCGAGATTTTATAATTATTTCTTGAACCAAAAACTCGTAAAATTTTCTTTCTCCTTTTTCTTCCTTTTGGATAAATTCATATCTATTAGGATAAGGCTGTGTACAACATACTCTTGTATTCATATCCTTCCTCGAATCCCGTGCATAACGAGAGATTAGAACATCGGACCGTCCTTTTCTACTAGTCACACTATAGAACAAATGTGGAACAGTGGAAGAACGAGGGAGTAATAAAAGGAACATATGTGTCGACAAGCAAGCCAAACAAAGAAAAGGCTAAAATTTGGGTGAATAATGTTTCCCTTTCGCAAGAAAATTTTGATTTTTCCTTATTTTTTGTCTTTCCTTTGCCTTTTAAACATGATTGATACATTTCTCTATTTAGAGATTATTTCATTTTAAAATTTCTATTTTTCCTTATCGACATGTACATTAACATAATTTCTTGTAAGTTTCACCGTATTCAAAACAAGCGGTGATGCTAGTAATTTTTTTAAGGGTGTTCAAATTTGAAATAAGTAAAAAAAAATATTCCCGACAAAGGATGTTCAATATGTGTTATATACTTTCAAAATGTAATATTTTATCGGTATATACAATATAATTTTTCGACGAATGATCACCCTTATGACCATGTGGCTTCGCCCATAACAACAACAACAACAATAACAACGACATAATCAATATAATTTCACAAATAAAATATAAAGAGGATAGTATGTATGCATCACAACTAAATAAAGAACAATAGTAAAAAAGTAAAAAAAAACAGTAACACCAATAAGATAATAAGAAAATCGGAACAAAAACAACCAAATAAAAAACAAAGCAAATGGGAGTAATAATAAATATATTACCATTGCACTTATCCTTAACAATCCACATAATCAAAGGAGCAACTATAAAGACGAAAGAAATGGAACAACCAAAACCAATTCACATGTTTACAATTTCAGGCAAGTCAAAAGAAAACAAGAAACCACCAATTTTGCCTGAAGAATCTCTCTCTTTAATTTAATTTTTTTTGCCTTTTCTTCTTCTTAGCCACTTGTGAAAAATTATGCATGCATGTAATTAAATGTGCCTTTTTTTTATTTTATGTTGTCTCATTTTAAACGTTACAAGTGTTTGATGATGTTGTGTTTCATGTGATATGTTAGCACTCCTTCTGTTTGTTTTAACTGATTTTGTATCACTGCATAAAGTCCAAAAGTTGGTATGTTTGTACATTTTTTCATCTTTTTCTGATTGATGGGGTGGTGGGGTTTGGTTTGTTGTGAAAAAGATCAAAAAATTTCAGTAAATTCCAAATTTTTGATTCTTGTGTTTTGTTTATATGTTTACTAGTGTTATTTCTCTTGATTCTTGAATTTGTGTCTGAGAAAGTACCACTTGAGCTGGGAAAGTGTTGAGGTTCTTTTTCCTACTGATGGCAATTTTTTTTTTTTTATAATTTTTTTTTGGTGGTTGTGGATGATTTTCCTTGAAGGAAGGAAGGGTACTTTTTATATTGATTTGATATTTTTTTTGTTGAGGAATTTGATGCAGATTTTTGTTTTTTATTAACTGGTGGAATTTGGTTTGCAGTTGATTGAATTGTCTCTTTTGTTGCATTTTTGATCAACAAGGAAACAGAGTAATTGGATCAGTGTTTGTGACTTTGTTCTGCTATTTGAAGAACAGAAAAGAAGAAGCTTACACAGTATGGCTTTTTTCATACCTCTTTTCTCTTTATCATTTATGTTTCTCTTATACTGTATAATGTTCTATGAGTCCAAAAAAGGGCAGCCCGGTGCACTAAGCTCTTGCTATGCGGGTTCTAGGGAAGGGTCGGACCACAAGGGTCTATTGTACGCAGCCTTACCCTGCATTTATGCTAGAGGCTGTTTCCACGGCTCGAACCTGTGACTTTCTAGTCATATGACAGCAATCTTACCGGCTACGCCAAGACTCTCCTTCGTTTTATGAGTCCATTTGGAGTATAATTTAGATTTATCTTGCTAATTTAAAAGAAGAAGGTTGCATTATTCACACCAACATGGCTGATACTACCTAGTTATCTGAACAATGTTTTCCTTTCTATTTAATAAGTGCTTAAAGAATATCAGGGGGTGTGATTCCACATTATTAAAGATGGTATGAGCATTTACAGTTTAGCTAAAATTTAGATGATTTTAGCTAATGTATTAGATTAAGCGGTGTGATTCTCCCTTTTCTTCTATGTTTAGCACACACTCTCAATTTAGATAAGCGCGTTGCTCGGACTCTCCAAAAATGTCTCCGGTTGCATGTCGAATCCTCCAAAAATAGTGCGTTTTTGGAGGATCCGACATGGGTGCGACGATGTTTTGGGAAATTCCGGGCAGCATAGCCCACAGGTCTGCTTCCTAGAAGCTTCCTGAAATTCTAGGTAAGAATCTTTTCGTCGGGTTGTGATGGTATGCTGCTGAAAGTGTTGTTTGAAATTTATATTTCTATTTTCGAACATGTGCATACTAAAGCGAGAAGAATGGAACTGGTTAGTTATAAAGGACATATAAATGTATTTTTGTTTTCTAGGTCAGGGAAAATGGTGATGAGAACCGTGGATCTTCGCTCGGACACAGTCACTAAACCAACTGAAGCCATGCGGAACGCGATGGCCAATGCTGAAGTGGATGACGATGTATTGGGTTATGATCCAACTGCCCAACGCCTTGAAGCCGAGATCGCAAGGATAATGGGCAAAGAAGCAGGGCTATTTGTTCCTTCAGGCACTATGGGCAACCTTATCAGTGTGCTGACTCATTGCCAAATTAGAGGCAGTGAAATCATTCTTGGTGATTATTCGCATATCCATATTTATGAAAATGGAGGCATTGCCACTCTCGGAGGTGTTCATCCGAGGACAGTGAAAAACAATGAAGATGGAACAATGGATCTTGATCTAATTGAAGCTGCAATTCGAGATCCTAGATTTGAGATATGTTACCCGACCACTAGGCTGATCTGCTTGGAGAATTCACATGCACAGTAAGAATATTCTCTCACCATATAACTGTTTGTACAGCTACCCTCATATTGGTGCATTATCTGGTTATAGCGCAGCCTGGTGCGCAAGGCATCCCGTGTTCACACAGAATCGCAGGATCAGGGGAAGGGCCGCACCCCAAAGGGTGTGATGTAGACATCCTAACCTAATGCAAGCATTAGTGGTTGATTCCACGGCTCGAACCCGTGACCTATAGGTCACAAAGAGACATATTTACCGTTGCACCACGGCTCGAACCCCTGACCCATAGGTGCATTATCCGGTTATGCTATCAGATTTTGCTAGTTTTTGTTAGAGGTGTATATACCTAGTATATTGGACCCTACCATAACAACTAAGCCTCAATTCCAAGCAAGTTCGGGTCAGCTATATGGTCCTTACTATTCATGCCACTTCATTTAAGCCCATCTTATTCCAATATTATAAAAAAAAAATAGTTTCTCTAGCATTAGAAGTTCTCTACATTTTCTCTTGGCATATGAATCTATAACAAGATAAAAAGACTACTACCAAATATTGGACGTGAAATAAACATACAAACAGGGCGAGAACTTAATCAAACTAATTGGTATCTCCTAGGTGACGTAGGACATGACCAAACCATCTCAAGTAATCTTTTCTACCTTGCACCTTCTGCTGAATGTGGTCATTGTGTCATTGAGCCACACACAATGACACTTATGAGTTATTTTTTGGACTCTTGACCCCCAAATACTGCATTGTAAAGAAATCCTGAACTACTTCCTTCAACTCTTGGACCTTGACTGCAACTATTACGCTGTTGTCATTCCATGCTATCCATCGAAGCATGAATACGATAGAAAGAAGGGAGGAGTTAATAACAAGTATTCAATTTTCTTAGATATTTCTTATAATTAAATTAAACTCTTTCCTTAATGTAGAATACATCCTGTGACTTTTCTCGTATTTATATCGTCAATCTAACTGGTGTGGACAAAAGCTATGAAGTTGAGGAAGTTTACAATTTAGCCTGATATTTACGGATTCCTGAACAAATTGACTTTACAGGATAACCTAAGGGATTGTTGTGTTACTGGAGTCGTTTCTAAATGATTCAATAATTCCTCATGGCGTAATATGAGTCAAAAATTTAGTTTGCTCCTCGAGCTCACATACTCAGGTGAATCATGAAAAGCTCCCTTGCTGTCCTTTAGAGGTTGTAGCAAAAATACCGCACAGCCTTCAATTCAAGGAGTGCTTTTTGTTTTGTACACTCTGCTTCATAGTTTTTGTTTTAAAAAATGATTTCATATATCCGAGGATCAAGTCAGAAAATATTAGTTTAGTTGCTTAATTGTCATGCTTTTTTGTTGCTTTAGTCAGTTTGAGTATTGATTTTCTTTTATAATGCAAGTTCATAACCAACAACATTCTATGAGTGCAGCTCAGGCGGCAGATGCCTTTCTGCAGAGTATACAGACAATGTCGGAGAGCTCGCAAAGAAGTATGGTCTGAAGCTTCACATTGATGGAGCTCGTATATTCAACGCATCAGTTGTGAGTACACCATTTTCTTCTTGTTAAGAGACAATCGTTTGTCCGGAGTCAGTCAATAATTAAGGGTTGGGAGAGATGGATCTTCCAAATTAGAGTAATTTTCAGTAATTTCTGAAAAGAATATCCTAATCTAGCTTAATACTATAGGAAACAAGCAGCACCTTTTTGAATTTTTTGAAAGAGCTAAATTTTGAACTAGGATATAAAATGCATTTTCTAAAGACTTGGAGTACCATTTTGGTTGGAACATCAACTGATTACATCGATGGATTTTGCGGAGTTTACAACCGAGAGAAACTTAGTTTCTTCATTTAGACGTTGGACAAGTTTCCTCAAGGACAGTTATTGAAGTTGAAACAGAAAAGTTATGTATTATATTTCTGTAGACTTGTCCATAGTTACTTTTAAGGGCATCTACATTTGTCCTTCTGTAAGTATTCTTTTTTATATTCATCGAGATTAACTGGATTAATCTGTCTTGTAGGCACTTGGAGTGCCTGTTCATAGACTTGTACGGGCTGCTGATTCAGTTTCGGTAAGTGATATTTTAGCCAAAGATCTGGATGACCTTTCTCTTCATTGTCTCTCGTTGTTTCCGGTCCATTGTTTTTGAGTATCGGACTGCTATATTTTATTTGTAAAATGATATCCTAAAGGAGAAAAAAGAGATATTCTATGCCTCAAGGCTGTAAGATATGACAAGTTTGTTAGTGTATCGTTTCCGAATTTCTGCTCATTTAAGAGTCTCTGCAGGTATGTTTATCAAAAGGTCTTGGTGCTCCAGTTGGGTCTGTGGTTGTTGGTTCGAAGAGCTTCATTGCCAAGGTACGTATGCTTTTACTTAAAGAATTTATCTGTTCCTTGCCAAAGGAAACTGTCGCCTAGCTCGTTGTTTCCTTCGATTTCTAGGCGAAAATTCTGAGAAAGACTCTAGGCGGTGGAATGAGGCAGGTTGGTGTCCTTTGTGCTGCTGCTTTTATCGGTTTCCAAGAGAATCTTGTTAAGCTGGAAGGAGATCACAAAAAGGCTAAGATTTTGGCTGGTAATATTTTCTCCGTTCGATAAGGTTTATTTAACCAACTTTATTCATTTGACTAATGATTCCCTTTGCTTCTCAGAGGAACTTAACAAAATCAAAGGGCTAAAAGTTGATATTGCTGCCGTAGAGACTAACATTGTAAGTTGACTCATCATAAATGATGCCTAGCTTCTTTTTTTTATTTAGAAAATGATGCTTAGTTCTAACAGCCGATACTTCTTTTCGAAGTATATACGATTTTAGTCAGATGAATTATTCTTGTCCACTCACAGTTATAGCAGCCTGACATTGATCAAAAAGCTAACCCGGCTACCCCCTCTCCCCAAAGACAACTATCTCACTCTAATCGTAGTTCAATCGAGTTCAGACTTAACCCACTAAAAATACATGAATCCAGTGATACAAGATTTTTCATTAGCCAATACTTCTATTCCACTCACAATTTTGCAATCGGAAAACAACCTTCATGAAGCTAACATCAAATTGACAAGAAGGAAGAAATGCCTCCTGGATGGCGATGTCTTTTCCATGAAATGAATATATCCTCTCTAATAGTCCACAAAAACATACACATATCGCGCGCTTTGGCAATGTGAGATTTTCGTTTAACTCCTGGGAGCAAAGGCAAAATTAAGATTCTTTTTTTCTATCATCAGGTATATTGCGATATACTGAAGGGGTCAAATATCAATGAAACGGAGATGTGCAAGATTTTGGAACAACATGGTTTACTTCTACTACCAGAAGGGCCACAGAGGTCCGCTCTCCCCAAGCACGTCTACTTTATTTCCTGGATTATTTATGTGTGCTAATGAGCTCATTTGGTGTTCACCAACTAGTGAGAAATTTAATAGCATGCATGTTCAAGAAGTACACACACTTGGATTATTACATAATAGTTGCAACATATGCTGATACATGTGGACACCTCTATCTTTTCCTCTCTTGATGACTATCTTTTGTACAATTGTGATGGTTAGATGATACCAATAGCATTAGGTACTCGACTAGTTTTTAGTAGTATTCGAACTTTCATTTGTTGGTATAGTGCTATATACATTTGTTAAATACAATCAGACCTCTCTATAACAACATCTCTATATAACAACCATTCACTATAAAAGCTAAATTTTCCCGGAACCGATATTTATGTTATGCTATAATATATGTCCTTTATAACAACACCTCACTATAGCAGCCAAAAAATATCGGAACAAACGAGGCTGTATAGAGAGGTTTGACTGTAAAAGTATCTTGATGGTAACTTTCGGAGCATGATCCTATAATTTACAAACCAAGCACTAGTGAGATTTTCAGCATCTCTTAACAAAATGTTGGGAACTCCTATTGCAGAATCAGATTTGTTATTCATCACCAGATTTCAGAACATGACGTGCACTATGCGGTGTCTTGCGTTCAGGTAAGAAGTTTTTGAGTTCAAGCATCGACATTAACTGATGATTAGCCAAATATTCTTCATTTTTCTGTTTGATTAATTATCTGCAGCGAGCTTTGGCAGGAGTGGTCGAAGAAAATGGTGACAAGTAACAGTTTATGACCGGTTACTGACATGATCGATCCCCGTCTTTAAGAAGATATTCCAATTTCTGTGGCATCAAATGGAAGGCCAGTTTCATTTGAAAATTTAATCAATCTTTTAGTCTGCATTTCATGTCCTTTTAGTGATCAAAGACTTGAATATTTTCATATGCTGTGGTTGGAATAGTTTTACTTATCCTTGATTTAGTAAGAATTAAATGTGGTTCAATGCTGCTGCAATGCTAATGAACAAACTTCTCCTTCCAAATCTTTATTTTTGCCCATGTATTTACAACAATATATCCAGTATTATCCCACACCTGGGGTCTGGAGAGGCCGGAGGATAGCGTGTACGCAGACCTTACCCTTACCTTGTGAGGATAGAGAAGCTGTTTTCAATAGACCATCGACTCATGAATACGCACCACATTAATGAAAATATAGACAAGAGGAGACAATACCATTTTTTGGCGATGTATTTATCTTTCAATAACATTAGTTTGATGCCATGTGACCAGCATGTCATAGGTTCGAGCCGCGAAAACAACCTCTTGCAGAAATACTGTCACGACCCAAATTCCCAACCTTAGGGATTGTGATGGCGCCTAACACCACACTTGCTAGGCAAGCCAATGTTAGAATTCGATTAGCTATTTTTCTTTCGATATTTAATTAAACACAATAAGACAATTTAAAGTAAATTAAATCTAATGATGTTCAACTAATAACTTCATATATAAGAAATGATAAACGAATAAATAAACCAAGCCACAAACTAAATATATATATATAACTCTAAGGCTACTCAGGGTCTGGTGTCACAATTCACGAACTTCTAAGAATACTACAAATAATGGGCTGAAAGAAATAATATATCTGTTTTTGGTGAAATAAAACAGTCTCTATAAAACTAGGAGAAGACTCCAGGAATCTGCGAACGCCGACAGATATACCTCGTGTCTCCAAATGATGAATGACCGCTACTAAAGTCTCTAATGCTGGACGGTACCTGGATCTGCACAAAAGAGTGCAGAGTGTAGTATCAGTACAACCGACCTCATGTACTGAGTAAATGTCGAGCCTAACCTCGACGAAGTAGTGACGAGGCTACGACGAGGCATTAACAATATAACCTGTGAATAATATAAAATAAAGCAAGAAGGAAATTCTAGAACAAACAAACAATAACTGTAGCAACAATTAAAATAGCTCAGTCACCTTTTTCAGGTCTCGGCTATAACCAATTCTCACGTAAGTTTTCAAATTTTCAATCTTTGACTTTAAACTAAGAGTAGTGCAAAATGTGAGAAATAGTAGAGTAAAACAGTAAACTTTCAAATCCTTATTTTTTTTTTTGAAAATCAGTAAAATATAAGTGTCCTCCCTTATTGCTCCTTGTTGAAACGTGCAACCCGCTCCCAACTGTCCACCCTTATTGCTCCTCCCTATATATATATATATCACCCTTATTGCCCCTATTGCTGCGTGCAATCCGATCCCACCTGTCCACCTTATTACTCCTTGTTGCGGCGTGCAACCCGATCCCACCAGACATATCATATTACATTATTTATAAAGAATTTCACAATTTAGATCAAGCATTTCACAACATTTTTATCTCAACAATTATAAACAAGAAACTGTATTTTCTCATAAACTTCACCAATATCATCTCAAAATGAAACCAACAGGAATATGAACATCTCGTAAAACAATGTCAACCCGCTCAACCTTTATATACTACAGAGAAACCAAGGAAACAATCAACACTTCCAAAATAATGGAAACAAGACTTAACAACAAGTTAACCAAACCAAGTAATCATAGAAACATCAATGAACATAAAACAATTAATCCATGAATCAAATAAATGGGAAACGGGGAAGGGATCATGCTTAACAGAAAATTTGGTGGTGCATAAATACTCGTCACCTTACCTATACACCACACACATGCAAATTCACATAGCAATTAAGTTGGGGATTCCTATGTAACGACCCGGTCCATCGTTACGTAAAACCTGCATTATAATTGTTATTATTGATTTGTCATAGGTTGATTATACTGTTATTGATGTGTTAGAGTTGATAGGCCTGAAATCGGAATGGTTAAAATTGAAATTCAGTCACTTAGTCTTTAAAAATAACCTTAGAATGGGAAAAGTCAATAAAGAGTTGACTTATTGGTAAACGACCTTGAAATGCGTATCTTATAACTCGAATAGCTTCGTTAGGTAATTTGGGACTTAGGAGTGTGTCCGGAAGATTTTTGTGATGCCCGGTGGAGAATTAGGCTTGAATTGGCGAAAGTTTTTGGCGATTTTCGGTCGGCAGTGAAAAATAGGTTATCGGGGTCGGAATGAAATTTCGACGCTTGGAACAAGTTCTTAATTTCATTTTGTATGTGTCTGCAAAATTTCAGGCCAATCGGAGTTGTTTTGGATAGTTTCGGCATCATTGGTGGATTTTAGAAATTTCAAAGTTCTTAGGATTGAATCCGATGTAATTTTGGTGTTTTGATGTTAGTTTTGGTGTTTCTAGAGTGCAACTAAGTTTGAATGATGTTATGGGATATGTTGGTAAGTTTGGTTGGGGTCCCGAGGGGATCGGGATTGATTTCAGGTGGTTAACCGGCATTTTTAAACTTAAAGAAAGAGCTAGTTTTCTGGTTTTTGTGCAGCAGGGAATTGTGCATCGCGATCGCATGGCAAAGGCTGCGATCGCGTAGAACACTTTGAGGGCCACGCAAAATTGTGCATCGCGATCGCGTGTATTGGGGTGCGATCGCGTAGGTTTGGAAGAAGGTGAAGTGCGATCACGTGGGCTAGGTCGCGATCGCGTAGGGCTAACCTGGCGCGTGGGGGAGCAGAGGTCAGTGGTCATCGCGACCGCGTGATATGGTGTACGATCGCGTGGAGTAAGGAACCAAGGTATCGCGATCGCGTGAGGGAAAGCAGCGATCGCTGAGAGTAAATCACTAGGCAGTATATAATCAAACCCTCCGCGACTTAAACCCTTTTTACTCCATTTTTGTACTGACAGAGAGCTTTGGGGGTAATTTTTGAAGAGGAAAATCAGTGTTCTTAATAGAGGTAAGTGTTTTGATAATTAAAACTCGTTTATGGGTGATTACAAAACATAATCTCAGCAATTAATTCATGAAATCAGTAGAAAAAGGGAGTTCAGGGCTTGAAATTATGAGACCTTTAGGGGTCGATTTGAGGGGTCAAACGGACTTCAGATTCGATGTTCTTTATATGTACGGACTAGTGAGATGATGAAGAACAGTTTTGTATAAAAATTTTTGAGTTTCAGGACGCGGGCCCTAGGGGTCGGGTTTCGACCAATTTCGGGGTTTTGAGCTAAATTTGATATCTTTCGATTAGAATTCGTTCCTTAAGCATAAATTGATGATAAAAATCTGAACTTGATAGATTTGGAGCCTTCGAAAGTGGATTCGAGAGGCAAGCGTGTTGCGGAATAGTTCCGGGCTAGTTTTGAGATAAGAAATGTCTTTAAATCCTGTCATGAGGGTATGAAACCCCGGACTATGCACCCTTTCACGGGTTTTGAAATGCAAAGTTTGAAACTTTGGAAATATCTTTATTATTTGGTCGACTATTGAGTTGCTAAACCGACTTTTAAGCCTATGCTTAATTAGTATTATTTTTTTATGATATGATTTGGGCTGTAAGCCGTGTTTGGGGCCTAGTGCCGATCTGTTTTCCCATTGGGGGTTGTGTTTACCATATTTTCCTCACTAATATGCTATGATTTTAGACTCAGTCTTCTCCTGACAAATTGTTTTGACACTCAGAGTATTTTGATATTATTTATTGAAAAATGAAACACTATTTTGGGTCGAGAACCCGATATATTTATGGCCTAAGGGCAAATTGAGAGTGTCTGATTGAGTGAGGCTTTCAGGCCTATATTGTGAGGAAGCTTTCAGGCCTTATGTTGTTATAGAGCTTGGGCTGTAGGATCCTCTCTGGAGTCTGTACACACCCCCAGTGAGCGCAGGTACCTACTGAGTGATGGTTGATACCGAGTGATGATTATTGCCCACGAGGCTGTTACTGAGTGATTGAAAGAATTCCTGAGGGAAAACTGCCAATAGAAATGATTTTGGCCCGAGGGGCAGATTTATGATGATTTTACTAAGTTTTCGAACTATGATTTACTTTTCTTTCAAACTGGTTTTTACAGAGCATTTTACTTAGATATACTGGTATTACACTTGTTTTCAAAGGATTTCTGAAAAATGATTTCGAACTTATGTATTTGATGTATACTACATGGTGACTTGGTATTTTACTAGTTTTGTTTAATTGTTGTATCTGTACTGTGTATTTTAAAATTCTCAGACTGTGATTTATTTTCATTATTACTGAGTTGGCATACTCATAAAGACTCCCTGTGCCTCTGTGCACAGATCAGGTGACGAGTCGGAGCAGTAGATGTCCTTGCTCGTAGCATTTGTTCATGGGATTCCGAGGTAGCTGCCCAACGTCCACAACTTCTCCATTTCCCTTCCTTATTTAGTTTTAGCGTTTGATTCAGAGACATATATTGTAATTTTAGCAGAGTTAGATTTATTTATTCTTAGATGCTCATAACTATTGACTCCAGTCTTGGGAGATTTTGTTTAGAGTTGTTAGACTATTATTGGGACGCTAAGACTTAATTACATTATTCTATGCTATGATTGTTGCTTCTTATTAAATTGTGAACTTTTATAATTCTACAAATGCGTAATAATGAGATGGTTGGCTAGCCTAGTTCCACGATATGCGTCATCATGACCTCGTAGGATTTGGGGTCGTGACAAGTTGGTATCAGAGCTCTAGGTTACATAGGACTCAACGGTCATGAGCAGGTTCAGTAGAGTCTTGCGGATCGGTACGGAGACGTATGTACTTATCTTCGAGAGGCTGCAGAACTCTTAGGAAACATCTCTATTTTCTTGAACTCTATCGTGCCAATCTATTGATTCTTGAAATCTAAACTTATGTTGTTTCATTCTCTCACAGATGGTGAGGACACGCAATACCGAACAGGGTGATCAGGCACCAGCTAGGCCCATGAGAGGTCGCGGTCGCGGTCGCGGTCAAGGCCGTGGTAGAGGTAGGGGACTGGCTCATGCAGCAGCAGGGGTAGTACCAGAGGATCCCGCTGTCATTCAGGATCAGGTTCCCGCCGATGGTTCTCCAGCGGGACAGGCTCAGGCACCTGTTGTGCCCATTGTTATTCCGGGTCTTCAGGAGACCCTAGCTCAGATATTGACGGTGTGTTCCGGTTTAGCTCAGGCAGTGGCTATGACCACTACTGCCAATACAGCTCAGGCCGGGGGAGGCAATTAGACTCCAGCTGCCCGGGCACGTGAGCTAGTTGTACGAGGTATTCAGGCACCGGGAGCAGCCCCAGTTCAACTAGCTGCTCCGGTTCAGGGTTATGTGGTCCCTGATATGCCTGAGGATGAGTAGCGCAGGTTGGAGAGGTTCAGCAGACTTCAGCCTCCGACCTTCAACGGTATAGATGGCGAGGATACCCAAGGTTTTCTTGATAAATGTCAGAAGATGCTTCGTACTGTGGGTATTCTGGAGACCGGCGGGGTTTCATTTGCTACCTATCAGTTTGCTGGTGTTGCCTTTACTTGGGGGGAGTCATTCGAGAGGCGCAGGCCGGTTGGTTCAGCACCTCTCACCTGGAAGCAATTCTCCATGATCTTTTTGGAGAAATATGTTCCTCAGTCCCGCAGAGAGGAGCAACGCAGGCAGTTTGAGCAGCTGCGCCAGGGAGAGTTATCGGTCACTCAGTATGAGATGAGGTATTCGGAGTTGGCCAGACATGCTTTGGAGTTAGTCCCCACTGACAGGGAGCGTATCAGGAGATTTGTGGATGGTCTCTCGTATCAGCTCCGGATTTTGATGAATAGAGAGAGTGTCTGGAGCTACGTTTGAGCAGGTTGTTGATTACTATGGACTTCGTAGTCGGGCTTCCACGGACTTCGAAGGGTTTTGATGCTATTTAGGTCATTGTAGATAGATTGACCAAGTCCGCGCACTTCATTCCTGTCAGCACTTCTTATACTTCAGAGAAATTGGCTAGTATTTACATTAAGGAGATTGTCCGATTGCATGGAGTTCCGATTTCTATTATTTTTGATAGGGGTACTCAGTTCACATCTCAGTTCTGGAGGACCGTACATAGAGGTATGGGTACTGATGTAGAGTTGAGCACTGCATTTCATCCTCAGACCGACGGGCAGTTGGAACGGACTATTCAAATTTTGGAGGATATGTTACGGACTTGTGTGATTGATTTTGGTGGTTCATGGGACCAGTTTCTGCCATTAGCGGAGTTTGCATATAATAACAACTACCATTCCAGTATTCAGATGGCCGCGTATGAGGCTTTATATGGTAGGAGGTGTAGTTATACGGTTGGTTAGTTCGAGCCTAATGAGGCTAAGTTATTGGACACAAATTTGATTCAGGATGCGTTGGAGAAGGTGAAGTTGATTCAGGAGCGACTTCGCATGGCACAGTCTAGACAGAAGAGTTATGCGGATCGGAAGGTCTGGGATGTTTCGTTTATGGAAGGTGACAAGGTATTGCTGAAGGTATCACCCATGAAGGGTGTTATGAGGTTCGTAAAGAGAGGAAAGCTAAGTCTACGATTCATTGGTCCTTTTGAGGTATTTCAGAAGGTTGGAGAGATGGATTATAGACTTGCCTTGCCACCCAGCTTGTCTAGTGATCATCCATTCTTTCATGTGTCGATGCTCAGGAAATATGTTGGTGACCCGTCTCATGTGTTAGACTTCAACACAGTTCAGCTCGAGGGTAATATGTCATATGAGGTTGAGCTAGTAGCTATTTTAGCTCGCGAGGTCAGAAACTTGAGAGCTAAGGATATAGCATAAGTGAAGGTGCAGTGGAGAGGTCAGCCAGTGGAGGAGTCTACTTGAGAGACCGAGCGGGAGATGCAGAGCAAATATCCACACTTGTTTGAGACTCCATGTATGTTTCTAGACTCGTTCAAGGACGAACGTTTGTTTAAGAGAGGGAGAATGTAACGACCCCCTCCGTCGTTATGTAGAACCTGAATTGTAATTGCTGTTATTGACTTGTCATAGGTTGATTATACTGTTATTGATTTGTTAGAGTTGATAGGCCTGGAATCGGAATGGTTAAAATAGAAATTTAGCCACTTAGTCCCTAAAAATAGCCTTGGAATGGGAAGAGTCAACTAAGAGTTGACTTATTGCTAAAAGACCTCTAAATGCATATTTTATAACTCTAGTAGCTTTGTTAGGTAATTTGGGACTTAGGAGTGTGTCCGAAAGATTTTTGTGATGCCCGGTGGAGAATTAGGCTTGAATTGCGAAAGTTAGTTTTTGGCGATTTCCGGTCGGCAGTGGAAAATAGGCTACCGGGGTCGGAATAATTCCGACGGTTGGAACAGGTTCGTAATGTCATTTTGGATGTGTCTGCAAAATTTCAGGTCAATCGGAGTTGTTTTGGATAGTTTCAGCATCATTGGTGGATTTTAGAAATTTCAAAGTTCTTAGGCTTGAATCCGATGTAATTTTGGTGTTTTAATGTTAGTTTTGGTGTTTAGAGAGTGCAACTAAGTTTTATTGGTGTTATGGGATATTTTGGTAAGTTTGGTTTGGTCCCGAGGGGCTCGGGATTGATTTCAGGTGGTTAACGGGCATTTTTAGACATAAAGAAAGAGCTGGTTTTCTGTTTTTGTGCAGCAGGGATTTGTGCATCGTGATCGCATGGCAAAGGCTGCGATCGCGTAGAACACTCTGAGGGCCAGGGAAAATTGTGCATCGCGATCGCGTGTATCAGGGTGCGATCACGTAGGTTTGGAAGAAGGTGAAGTGCGATCGTATGGGCTAGGTCGCGATCGCGTAGGGCTAACCTGGCACGTGGGAGAGCAGAGGTCAGTGGTCATCACGACCGTGTGATATGGTGTACGATCGTGTGGAGTATGGAACCAAGGCATAGCGATCACGTGAGGGAAAGCCGCGATCGCGGAGAGTAGATCACTAGGCAGTATATAATTACACCCTCCGCAACTTAAACCCTTTTACTGCATTTTTGTACGGACTGAGAGCTTTGGGGATGATTTTTGAAGAGGGAAATCAGTGTTCTTCATAGAGGTAAGTTTTTTGATCATTAAAACTCGTTTATGGGTGATTATAGAACATAATCTCAACAATTAATTCATGAAAATCAGTAGAAAAAATGGGTTTAGTGCTTGAGATTATGGGACCTTTAGAGGTCGATTTGAGGGGTCAAACGGACTCCGAATTCGATGTTCTTTATATGTACAAACTCTTGAGATGATGAAGAACAGTTTTGTATAAAAATTTCTGAGTTTCAGGACGCGGGACCTAGGGTCGGGTTTTGACCAATTTCCGATTTTTGAGCTAAATTTGATATCTTTCGATTGGAATTCGTTCCTTAAGCATAAATTGATGATAAAAATATGAACTTGATAGATTTGGAGCCTTCTAAGGTTGATTCGATATGCAAGCGTGTTGCGGAATAATTCCGGGCTAGTTTTGAGGTAAGTAATGTCCTTAATTCCTGTCCTGAGGGTATGAAACCCCGGACTATGCACCCTTTCACGGGTTTTGAAATGCAAAGGTTGAAACTTTCGAAATATCTTCCTTATTTAGGCGACTATTGAGTTGCTAAACCAACTTTTAAGCCTATGCTTAATTAGTATTATTTTATTATAATATGATTTAGGCTGTAAGCCGTGTTTGGGCCTAGTGCCGATCTGTTTTCCCTTTGGGGGTTGTGTTTACTATATTTTCCTCACTAATATGCTATGATTTTACACTCAGTATTCTCTTGACAAATTGTTTTGACACTCAGAGTATTTTGATACTATTTATTGAAAAATGAAACACTGTTTTGGGTCGAAAACCCGATATGTTTATGGCCTAAGGGCAAATTGAGAGTGTCTGACTGAGTGAGGCTTTCAGGCCTATATTGTGAGGAGGCTTTCAGGCCTTATGTTGTTATAGCGCTTGGGCTGTAGGAGCCCCTCCGGAGTCTGTACACACCCTCATTGAGCGCAGGTACCTACTGAGTGATAGTTGATACCGAGTGATGATTATTGCCCACGGGGCTGTTACTGAGTGATTGAGAGAATGCCTCAGGGAAAACTGCCATGAGAAATGATTTTTGGCCCGAGGGGCAGATTGATGATGATTTTACTACGTTTTCGAACTATGATTTACTTTTCTTTCAAACTGGTTTTTACAGAGCATTTTACTGAGATATACTGGTATTACACTTGTTTTCAAAGGATTTCTGAAAACTGATTTCGAACTTATGTATTTGATGTATACTACATGGTGACTTGGTGTTTTACTTGTTTTGTGTAATTGTGTATCTGTACTGTGTTTTTTAAAATTCTCAAACTGTGATTTATTTTCATTACTACAGAGTTGGCGTACTCATAAAGACTCCCTATTCCTCTGTGCACAGATTCAGGTGACGATCCGGAGCAGTAGCTGTCCTTGCTCGTAGCATCAGTTTACGGGATTCCGAGGTAGCTGCCCAACGTCCACAACTTCTCCATTTCTCTTCCTTATTTAGTTTTAGCGTTTGATTCAGAGACATATATTATATTTTTAGCAGAGTTAGAATTATTTATTCTTAGATGCTCATGACTATTGACTCCAGTCTTGGGAGGTTTTGTTTAGAGTTGTTAGACTATTATTGGGACGCTAAGACTTAATTACATTATTCTATGCTATGATTGTTGCTTCTTATTAAATTATGAACTTTTATAATTGAACAAATGCGTAGTAATGAGATGGTTGGCTAGCCTAGTTCCACGATAGGTGTCATCACGACCTGGTAGGATTTGGGATCGTGACAAGTTGGTATCAGAGCTCTAGGTTACATAGGACTCAACGGTCATGAGCAGGTTTAGTAGAGTCTTGCGTCCATACGGAGACGTATGTACTTATCTTCGAGAGGCTGCAGAACTCTTAGGAAACATCTCTATTTTCTTGAACTCTATCATGCCAATCTATTGATTCTTGAAATCTAAACTTATGTTGTTACATTCTCTCAGAGATGGTGAGGACACGCAATACCAAACAGGGTAATCAGGCACCAGCTAGACCCATGAGAGGTCGAGGTCGCGGTCGAGGCCGTGGTATAGGTAGGGGACTGGCTCATGCAGCAGGGGTAGTACCAAAGGATCCCCCTGTCATTGAGGATCAGGTTCCCGCCGATGGTGCTCCAGCACGACAGGCTCAAGCACCTGTTGTGCCCATTGTTATTCCGGGTCTTCAGGACCCTGGCTCAGATATTGACGGTGTGTTCCAGTTTAGCTCAGGCAGTGGCTATGACCACTACTGCCAATACAGCTCAGGCCGGGGGAGGCAATCAGACTCCAGTTGCCCGGGCACCTGTGCTAGGTTTACGAGGAATTCAGGCACCGGGAGCAGCCCCAGATCAGCTAGTTACTCCGGTTCAGGGTTATGTGGTCCCTGATATGCCTGAGGATGAGCAGCACAGGTTGGAGAGGTTCAGCAGACTTCAGCCTCTGACCTTCAACGATACAGAGGGCGAGGATGCCCAAGGTTTTCTTGATAAATGTTAGAAGATGCTTCGTACTGCGGGTATTCTGGAGACCAACGGGGTTTCATTTGCTACCTAGCAGTTTTTTTGGTGTTTCCTTTACTTGTGGTGAGTCATTCGAGAGGCGTAGGCAGGTTGGTTCAACACCTCTCACCTGGTAGCATTTCTCCATGATCTTTTTTGAGAAATATGTTCCTCAGTCCCACAGAGAGGAGCAGCGCAGGCAGTTTGAGCAGCTACGCCAGGGAGAGTTATTGGTTACCCAGTATGAGATGAGGTATTCGGAGTTGGCCAGACATGATTCGGAGTTAGTTCCCACTGACAGGGAGCGTATCTGGAGATTTGTGGATGGTCTCTCGTATCAACTTCAGATTTTGATGATTAGAGAGAGAGTGTCTGGAGCTACGTTTGAGCAGGTTGTTGATATAAATCGGGACATTGAGTCGGTTGGCAGGCAGGAGCGTGAGAAGAGGGAGGCTAAGAGGCCTCGGGGATCAGGTAATTTCAGTGGTGCTCCTCCTAGAGGGCAATTTCAGCCTAGCAGAGGTCGATCATTTAGACCTCCACAGCCAGCTCGCCTAACTTATAGTGGTGTGTCGTCGGGGCAGGGTCCTCGCAATTCTCATCAGGGACGTTCATATTTTAGTGCCCTTCCATCTCAGAGCTCCGCCCGAGCATCATCTTATCAGGGTTGGTCTGGTGGTTATCAGGGTGGCAAAGGTTCTCGTTCGTTTTCATCTCTAACTGCAGGTGGTTGTTATGAGTGTGGAGAGTTCGGACATGGGTGGAGGCAGTGTCCCCGTCGTTCTAGTAGTTCATCCCAGTAGAGGGTTCAGCCCTCGGCTTCATCCCCATTCACTTCACCACCTACCCAGGCAGCTAGGGGTGGTGGTAAGCCAACCATGTATTTATGCACTTCCGGCTAGGCCTGATGCGATGGCATCCGATGTGTTGATTACATGTACTATTTTAGTTTGTCACACTGATGTTTTGGCTTTATTTTACCCTGGTTCCACGTACTCTTATGTCTCATCCTATTTTGCTCATTTCCTGAATATGCCCCGTGAGTCTTTTGTTAAATATGTTCATGTTTCCACTCCGGTGGGTGATACTATTATTGTGGACCGTGTGTATCGGTCATGTCTTATATCTATTGGGGGTCTGGAGACCTGAGTGGACTTGATGTTACTCAGTATGGTTGATTTTGATGTAATTCTGGGCATGGATTGGTTATCACCATGTCATGCTATCCTTGATTGTCACGCTAGGACCGTGACACTAGCTATGCCCGAAATTCAGAGAGTTGAGGGGAGAGGGTCTATAGAGCACGTGCCTAGCAGAGTGATTTCTTATTTAAAGGCTCAGTGCATGGTTGAGAAAGGGTGTGAGTCCATCTTGCTTTTGTGAGGGATGTTAGTAGTGAGACTGCATCTGTTGATTTTGTTCCTGTAGTCCGCGATTTTCCAGATGTATTTCCTGCAGACTTGCCAAGCATGCCACCTGACAGGGATATTGATTTTGGTATTGAATTGGTGCCAGATACTCAGCCTATATCTATTCCACCTTACCGCATGGCACTAGGAGAGTTGAAAGAATTGAAGGAGCAGCTTCAGGAACTCTTAGATAAGGGGTTCATTCGGCCTAGTGTGTCGCGTTGGGGTGCGCCGGTGTTGTTTGTGAAAAAGAAGTAGGGCTCCATGCGTATGTGTATTAATTATAGACAGCTGATTAAGGTTAGGGTGAAGAACCGGTAACTTTTACCTCGTTTTGATGACATATTTTATCAGCTTCAGGGAGCTAAGGTGTTCTCCAAATTGACTTAAGGTCTAGGTATCATCAGCTGAAGATTCGGGATTCTGACATTCTGAAGACTGCTTTCAGGACCAGATACAGTCATTATGAGTTTCTGGTTATGTCATTTGGGCTGACCAATACCCCAGCCGCATTCATGCAATTGATGAACAACGTGTTTCAGCCTTACCTTGATTCATTTATCATTGTGTTCATTGATGACATCCTGGTTTATTCTCGTAGCCGGGAAGAGCATGCTCAGCACTTGAGGGTTGTGTTACAGAGATTGAGGGAGGAGAAACTTTATGCAAAGTTCTCCAAGTGTGAGTTTTGGCTTGGTTCAGTGGATTTCGTGGGGCACGTGGTGTCTAGTGAGGGTATTCAGGTTGATCCGAAGAAGATTGAGGCGGTGCAGAGTTGGCCCAGGCTGTCCTCAGCTACAAAGATTCGGAGTTTCCTTGGTTTAGCGGGATATTACCGCCATTTTGTGGAGGGATTCTCTTCTATTGCTTCACCATTGACTAGATTGACCCAGAAGGGTGCTCCATTCAGATGGTCTGACGAGTGTGAGGAGAGCTTGAGAAGCTAGAATCAGCATTGACCAGAACTTTGGTTTTTGTGTTGTTTAAGTTCGGTTTCCTACATAGTTTATTGTGATGCTTCTAGAGTTGTCTTGGGAGCAGTGTTGATGCAGGATGGTAGGGTGATCACCTACGCGTCTAGACAGTTGAAGGTGCACGAAAAGAATTACCCGGTGCACGATCTTGAGTTAGCTGCCATTGTTCATGCCTTAAAGATTTGGCGTCATTACTTGTATGGGGTACAGTGTGAGATTTTCACTAATCATCCTAGCTTGCAGTATCTGCTAAGGTAGAAGGACTTGAATTTGCGTCAGAGGAGATGGTTAGAGCTTTTCAAGGATTAAGATCTTACTATTTTGTATCACCCGGGGAAGGCTAATGTGGTGGCCGATGCCTTGAGTCGCGGAGCCGAGAGTTTTGGGAGTCTAGCTTAACTTTCAGTAGCAGAGCGACCGTTAGCACTTGATGTTCAGGCTTTAGCGGGTCATTTGGTGAGATTGGAATTGTCAGAACCTCCACGGGTGGTAGCTAGCATGGCTTCTCGATCTTCTTTATTTGATCAGATTAAGGCACGACAATATTATGACCGCCAATTGTTAGTTCTTCAGGATAGAGTTTGTCAGGGTGATGCCCGGGATGTGACTATTGGTGATGATGGGGTTATGAGGATGCAGGGTCGTATTTGTGTGCCGAATGTAGAGGGTATTCGAGAGTTCACATTAGCAGAGGCTCACAGCTTGCGGTATTCTATCCATCCGGGTGCCGCAAAGATGTACTAGGATCTGAGACATCAGTATTGGTGGAGGCAGATGAAGAGAGATATTGGTGAGTATGTAGCACGGTGCCTCAACTGCAAGCATGTCAAGTATGAGCACCAGAGACCAGGTGGTTTACTTCAGAGGTTAGATATTCCGGAGTGGAAGTGGGAGTGGATTACTATGGACTTCGTAGTCGGGCTTCCACGGACTTCGAAGGGTTTTGATGCTATTTAGGTCATTGTAGATAGATTGACCAAGTCCGCGCACTTCATTCCTGTCAGCACTTCTTATACTTCAGAGAAATTGGCTAGTATTTACATTAAGGTTATTGTCCGATTGCATGGAGTTCCGGTTTCTATTATTTCTGACAAGGGTACTCAGTTTATATCTCAGTTTTGGAGGGCCGTACAGAGAGGTATGGGTACTGATGTAGAGTTGAGCACTGCATTTCATCCTCAGACCGACGGGCAGTCGGAACGGACTATTTAGACTTTGGAGGATATGTTACGGGCTTGTGTGATTGATTTTGGTAGTTCATGGGACCAATTTCTGCTATTAGCGTAGTTTGCATATAATAACAGCTACCACTCCAGTATTTAGATGGCCCCGTATGAGGCTTTATATGGTAGGAGGTGTAGATCTCCGGTTGGTTGGTTCGAGCCTGGTGAGGCTAAGTTATTGGACACAGATTTGATTCAGGATGCGTTAGAGAAGGTGAAGTTGATTCAGGAGCGACTTTGCACAACACAATCTAGATAGAAGAGTTATGCGGACTGGAAGGTCCGGGATGTGTCATTTATGGAAGGTGACAAGGTTTTGCTGAAGGTATCACCCATGAAGGGTGTTATGAGGTTCGGAAAGAGAGGAAAGCTAAGTCTACGGTTCATTGGTCTTTTTGAGGTACTCCAGAAGGTTGGAGAAGTGGCTTATAGACTTGACTTTCCACCCGACTTGTCTAGTGTTCATCCAGTATTTCATGTGTCGATGCTTAGGAAATATGTTGGTGACCCGTCTCATGTGTTAGACTTCAGCACAGTTCAGCTCGACGGTAATATGTCATATGAGGTTGAGCCAGTAGCTATTTTAGCTCGCGAGGTCAGAAACTTGAGGGCTAAGGGTATAACATCAGTGAAGGTGGAGTGGAGAGGTCATCCATTGGAGGAGTCTACTTGGGAGACCAAGCGGGAGATGTAGAGCAAATATCCCCACTTGTTTGAGTCTCCATATATGTTTCTAGACTCGTTCGAGGACAAACGTTTGTTTAAGAGGGGGAGAATGTAACGACCCCCTCCGTCGTTACATAGAACCTGCATTATAATTGCTTTTATTGACTTGTCATAGGTTTATTATACTTTTATTGATTTGTTAGAGTTGATAGGCCTGAAATCAGAATGGTTAAAATGGAAATTCAGCCACTTAGTCTTTAAAAATAGCCTTAGAATGAGAAAAGTCAACTAAGAGTTGACTTATTGGTAAACGACCTCTAAATGCAGAATTTATAACTCGAATAGCTTCGTTAGGTAATTTGGGACTTAGGAGTGTGTCCGAAATATTTTTGTGATGCCCGGTGGAGAATTAGGCTTGAATTGGCGAAAGTTAGTTTTTGGCGATTTCCGGTCGGCAGTGGAAAATAGGCTATCGGGGTCGGAATGGAATTCCGATGGTTGGAACAGGTTCGTAATGTCATTTTGGACGTGTCTGCAAAGTTTTAGGTCAATCGGAGTTGTTTTGAATAGTTCCGACATCATTGGTGGATTTTAGAAATTTCAAAGTTCTTAGGCTTGAATTCGATGTAATTTTGGTGTTTTGATGTTAGGTTTGGTGTTTCTAGATTGCAAATAAGTTTGAATGATGTTATGGGATATGTTGGTAAGTTTGGTTTGGGTCCCGACGGGCTCGGGATTGATTTCGGGTGGTTAACGAGCATTTTTGTCTTAAAGAAAGAGCTGGTTTTCTGGTTTTTGTGCAACAGGGATTTGTGCATCGCGATCGCATGGCAAAGGCTGCTATCGCGTAGAACACTCTGAGGTCCAGGAAATATTGTGCATCGCGATCGCGTGTATCGGGGTGCGATCATGTAGGTTTAGAAGAAGGTGAAGTGTGATCGCGTGGGCTAGGTCGCGATCACGTAGGGCTAACCTGGCGCGTGGGGGAGCAGAGGTCAGTGGTCATTGTGATCGCGTGATATGGTGTAATATCGTGTGGAGTAATTAACCAAGGCATAGAGATCGCGTGAGAGAAATCCGCGATCACGGAGAGTAAATCACTGGGCAGTATATCATCAAACCCTCCGCGACTTAAACCCTTTTTACTCCATTTTTGTACGGACATAGAGCTTTGGGGGCGAATTTTGAAGAGGAAAATCAGTGTTCTTCATAGAGGTAAGTGTTTTGATCATTAAAACTAGTTTATGGGTGATTATAAAACATAATCTCAACAATTAATTCATGAAAATCAGTAGAAAAAAGGGGTTTAGGGCTTGAGATTATGAGACCTTTAGGGGTCGATTTGAGGGGTCAAACGGACTTCGAATTCGATGTTCTTTATATGTATAGACTCGTGAGATGATGAAGAACAGTTTTGTATAAAAATTTCTAAGTTTTAGAATGCGGGCCCTGGGGGTCGGGTTTTGACCAATTTCGGGTTTTGAGCTAAATTTGATATCTTTAGATTGGAATTCGTTCCTTAAGCATAAATTGATGATAAAAATCTGAACTTGATAGATTTGGAGCCTTCGGAAGTGGATTAGAGAGGCAATCATATTGCGGAATAGTTCCGGGCTAGTTTTGAGGTAAGTAATGTCTTTGAATCATGTCCTGAGGGTATGAAACCCCGGACTATGCACCCTTTCACGGGTTTTGAAATGCAAAGGTTGAAACTTTGGAAATATCTTCCTTATTTAGGAGACTATTGAGTTTCTAAATCGACTTTTAAGCCTATGTTTAATTAGTATTATTTTATTATAATATGATTTGGGCTGTAAGCCGTGTTTGGGGCCTAGTGCCGATCTATTTTCCCTTTGGGGGTTGTGTTTACTATATTTTTCTCACTAATATGCTATGATTTTAGACTTAGTCTTCTCTTTTCAAATTTTTTTGACACTCAGATTATTTTGATACTATTTATTGAAAAATAAAACATTGTTTTGGGTCGAGAACCCGATATGTTTGTGGCCTAAGGGCAAATTGAGAGTGTCTGACTGAGTGAGGATTTCGGGCCTATATTATTAGGAGGATTTCAGGCCTTATGTTGTTATAGCACTTGGGATGTAGGAACCTCTCTGGAGTCTGTACACACCCCAGTGAGCGCAGGTACCTACTGAGTGATGGTTGATACTGAGTGATGATTATTTCCTGCAGGGCTGTTACTGAGTGATTGAGACAATGCATGAGGGGCAACTACTACGTGAAATAATTTTGGCCCGAGGGGCAGATTTATGATGATTTAGCAGAGTAAGATTTATTTATTCTTAGATGCTCATGACTATTGACTCCAGTCTTGGGAGGTATTTGTTTAGAGTTGTTAGACTATTATTGGGACGCTAAGACTTAATTACATTATTATATGCTATGATTGCTGCTTCTTATTAAATTGTGAACTTTTATAATTCAAGAAATGCGTAGTAATGAGATGGTTGGCTAGCCTAGTTCCACGATAGGCGCCATCACGGCCTGATAGTATTTGGGATCGTGACAAGTTGGTATCAGAGCTCTAGGTTACATAGGACTCAACAGTCATAGGCAGGTTCAGTGGAGTCTTGCGGATTGGTACGGAGACATATGTACTTATTTTCGAGAGGCTGCAGAACTCTTAGGAAACATATCTATTTTCTTAAACTATATCGTGCCAATCTATTTATTCTTGAAATCTAAACTTATTTTGTTTCATTCTCTCACAGATGGTGAGGACACACAATACCGAACAGAGTGATCAGGCACCAGTTGGACCCATGAGAGGTCGAGGACGTGGTAGAGGTAGGGGACCGTCTCATGCAACAGCAGGGGTAGTACTAGAGGATCCCCCTATCATTCAGGATCAGGTTCCCCCCGATGGTGCTCCAGCGGGACAGGCTCAGGCACCTGCTGTGCCTATTGTTATTTCGGATCTTCAGGAGACCCTGGCTCAGATATTGACGGTGTGTTCCAGTTTATCTCAAGCAGTGGCTATGACCACTACTGCTAATACAACTCAGGTCGGGGGAGGCAATCAGACTCTAGCTTACCAGGCACCTGAGCTAGTTGTACGAGGTATTCAGGCACCGGGAGAAGCCCCAGATCAGCCAGTTGCTCTGGTTCAGGGTTATGTGGGCCCTGCTATGCCTGAGGATGAGCAGCGCAGGTTAGAGAGGTTCTGCAGACTTCAGCTTCCGACCTTCAGCGGTACAGAGGGTGAGGATGCCCAAGGTTTTCTTGATAAATGTCCGAAGATGCTTCGTACCGCGGGTATTCTAGAGACTAGCGGGGTTTCATTTGCTACCTATCAGTTTCCTGGTGTTGCCTTTACTTGGTGGGAGTCATTCGAGAGGCGTAGGCCGGTTGGTTCAACACCTCTCACTTGGCAGCAGTTCTTTACAATTTTTTTGGAGAAATATGTTCCTCAGTCCCACAGAGAGAAGCAGTGTAGGCAGTTTGAGCAGCTGCACCAGGGAGAGTTATGGGTCACCCAGTATGAGATGAGGTATTTGGAGTTGGCCAGACATGCTTCGGAGTCAGTCCCCACTGACAGGAAGCGTATCGGGAGATTTGTGGATGGTCTCTCATATCAGCTTCAGATTTTGATGACTAGAGAGAGAGTTTCTGGAGCTACATTTGAGCAGGTTGTTGATATAGATCGGGACATTGAGTCAGTTCGCAGGTAGGAGTGTCAGGAGAGGGAGGCTTAGAGGCCTCAGGGATTAGGTAATTTCAGTGGTGCTCCTCCCAGATGGCAATTCCATCCTAGCATAGGTTGATTATTTAGACCTCCACAGCTAGCTCACCCAGCTTACAGTGGTGTATCATCGGGGCAGGGTCCTCGCAATTCTCATCAGGGAGGTTCATCTTTTAGTGCCCTTCCATCTCAGAGCTCCGCCCGAAGCATCATCTTATCAGGGTTGGTCTGGTGGTTATCAGGGTGGCAGAGGTTCTCGTTCGTTTTCATCTCCAGCTGCAGGTGGTTGTTATGAGTGTGGAGATCTCGGACATGGGTGGAGGTAGTGTCCCCGTCGTTCTAGTAGTTCATCCTAGCAGAGGGTTTTGCCCTCGACTTCAGCCCCAGTCACTTCACCACCTACCTAGGCAGCTAGGGATGGTGGTCAGGCAGCTAAAGGCCTTCCTAGAGGGGGAGGTCAAGCAGGTGGAGGCCAGCCACGTATTTATGCACTTCCGGCTAGGCCTGATGAGATGGCATCCGATGCGGTGATTACAAGTACTATTTCAGTTTGTCACACTGATGCTTTTGTTTTATTTGACCCTGGTTCCACGTACTCTTATGTCTCATCCTATTTTTCTCATTTCCTGAATATGCCCCGTGTCTTTAGTTAAATATGTTCATGTTTCCACTCCGGTGGGTGATACTATTATATTGGACCGTGTGTATCGGTTATGTCTTATATCTATTGGGGGTCTGGAGACCCGAGTGTACTTGATGTTACTCAATATGGTTGATTTTGATGTAATTCTGGGCATGGATTAGTTATCACCATGTCATGCTATCCGTGATTGTCACGCTAAGACCGTGACACTAGCTATGCCCGAAATTCAGAGAGTTGAGTGGAGAGGGTCTATAGAGCACGTGCCTAGCAGAGTGATTTCTTATTTAAAGGCTCAGCGTATGGTTGAGAAAGAGTGTGAGTCCATCTTGATTTTGTGAGGGATGTTAGTAGTGAGACTGCATCTGTTGATTTTGTTCCTGTAGTCCGCGATATTCCAGATGTATTTCCTGCAGACTTGCCAAGCATGCCACCTAACAGGGATATTGATTTTGGTATTGAACTGGTGCCAGATACTCAGCCTATCTCTATTCCACCTTACCACATGGCACTAGCAGAGTTGAAAGAATTGAAGGAGCAGTTTCAGGAACTCTTAGATAAGGGGTTCATTTGGCCTAGTGTGTCGCGTTGGGGTGCGCCGGTGTTGTTTGTGAAAAATAAGTAGGGTTCCATGCGTATGTGCATTGATTATAGACAACTAAGTAAGGTTAGGGTGAAGAACCGGTAACTTTTACCTCGTTTTGATGACTTATTTTATCAGCTTCAAGGAGCTAAGGTGTTCTCCAAATTGACTTAAGGTCTGGGTATCATCAGCTGAAGATTCGGGATTCTGACATTCTGAAGACTGCTTTCAGGACCAGATACAGTCATTATGAGTTTCTGGTTATGTCATTTGGGCTGACCAATACCCCAGTCGCGTTCATGCAATTGATGAACAACGTGTTTCATCCTTACCTTGATTCATTTATCTTTGTGTTCATTGATGACATCCTGGTTTATTCTCGTAGCCGGGAAGAGCATGCTCATCACTTGAGGGTTGTGTTACAGAGATTGAGGGAGGAGAAGCTTTATGCAAAGTTCTCCAAGTGTGAGTTTTGGCTTGGTTCAGTGGCTTTCATGGGGCACGTGGTGTCTAGTGAGGGTATTCAGGTTGATCCGAAGAAGATTGAGGCGGTGCAGAGTTATCCCAGGCTGTCCCAACTACAAAGATTCGGAGTTTCCTTGGTTTAGCGGGATATTACCGTCGTTTTTTGGAGGGATTCTCTTCTATTGCTTCACCATTGACTAGATTGACCCAGAAGGGTGCTCCATTCAGATGGTCTGACGAGTTTGAGGAGCGCTTTCAGAAGCACAAGTCAGCATTAACCAGAACTCCGGTTTTAGTGTTGCCTACTAGTTTGGTTTCCTACATAGTTTATTGTGATGGTTCTAGAGTTGTCTTGGGAGCGGTGTTGATGCAGGATGGTAGGGTGATCGCCTATGCGTCTAGACAGTTGAAGGTGCACGAAAAGAATTACCCGGTTCACGATCTTGAGTTAGCTGCCATTATTCATGCCTTAAAGATTTGGCGTCATTACTTGTATGGGGTACAGTGTGAGATTTTCACTAATCATCCTAGCTTTCAGTATCTGCTAAGGCAGAAGGACTTGAATTTGCGTCAGAGGAGATGGTTAGAGCTTCTCAAGGATTATGATCTTACTATTTTGTATCTCCCGGGGAAGGCCAATGTGGTGGCTGATGCCTTGAGTCGCAGAGCCGAGAGTTTTGGGAGTCTAGCTAACCTTTAAGTAGTAGAGCGACTATTAGCACTTGATTTTCAGGCTTTAGCAGGTCAGTTGGTGAGACTGGAATTGTCAGACCCTCCACGGGTGGTAGCTAGCATGGCTTCTTGATCTTCTTTATTTGATCAGATTAAGGCACGACAATATTATGACCGCCAGTTGTTAGTTCTTCAGGATAGAGCTCGTCAGGGTGATGCCCGGGATGTGACTATCGGTGATGATGGGGTTATGAGGATGCATGGACGTATTTGTGTGCCCAATGTAGAGGGTATTTGAGAGTTCATATTAGCAGAGGCTCACAGCTCGCAGTATTCTATCCATCCGGGTGCCGCGAAGATGTACTAGGATCTGAGACATCAGTATTGGTGGAGGCGGATGAAGAGAGATATTGTTGAGTATGTAGCACGGTGTCTCAACTGCAAGCAGGTCAAGTATGAGCACCAGAGACCAAGTGGTTTACTTCAGAGGTTAAACATTCCGGAGTGGAAGTGGGAGAGGATTACTATGGACTTTGTAGTCGGGCTTCCACAGACTTCGAAGGGTTTTGATGCTATTTAGGTCATTGTAGATAGATTGACCAAGTCCGTGCACTTCATTCCTGTCAGCACTTCTTATACTTCAGAGAAATTGGCTAGTATTTACATTAAGGAGATTTTCCGATTGCATGGAGTTCCAGTTTCTATTATTTCTGACAGGGTTAATTAGTTCACATCCCAGTTCTGGAGGGCCGTACAGAGAGGTATGGGTACCGATGTAGAGTTGAGCACTGGATTTTATCCTCAGACAGAAGGGCAGTCGGAACGGACTATTCAGATTTTGGAGGATATGTTACGGGCTTGTGTGATTGATTTTGGTGGTTCATGGGACAAATTTCTTCCATTAGTGGAGTTTGAATATTATAACAACAACCAATCCAGTATTCAGATGGCCCCGTATGAGGCTTTATATGGTAGGAGGTGTAAATCTTCGGTTGGTTGGTTCGAGCCTGGTGAGGCTAAGTTATTGGGCACAAATTTGGTTCAGGATGCGTTGGAGAAGTTGAAGTTGATTCAGGAGAGACTTCGCACGGCACAGGCTAGACATAAGAGTTATGCCAACCGGAAGGTCCAAGATGTGTCATTTATGGAAGGTGACAAGGTATTGCTGAAGGTATCACCCATGAAGGGTGTTATGAGGTTTGGAAAGAGAGGAAAGCTAAGTCCACTGTTCATCGGTCCTTTTGAGGTACTTCAGAAGGTTGGAGAGGTGGCTTATGGACTTGCCTTGCCATCCAGCTTGTCTAGTGTTCATCCGGTCTTTCATGTGTCGATGCTCAGGAAATATGTTGGTGACCCATCTCATGTGTTAGACTTCAGCACAGTTCAACTCGAGGGTAATATGTCATATGAGGTTGAGCCAGTATCTATTTTAGCTCGCGATGTCAGAAAGTTGAGGGCTAAGGATATAACATCAGTGAAGGTGCAGTGGAGAGGTCAGCCAGTGGAGGAGGCTACTTGGGAGACCGAGCGGGAGATGTAGAGCAAATATCCCCACTTGTTTGAGACTCCATGTATGTTTCTAGACTCGTTCGAGGACGAACGTTTGTTTAAGATGGGGAGAATGTAACGACCTCCTCCGTCGTTACATAGAACCTGCATTATAATTGCTGTTATTGACTTGTCATAGGTTAATTATACTGTTATTTATGTGTTAGAGTTGATAAGCCTGAAATTGGAATGGTTAAAATGGAAATTCAGTCACTTAGTCTTTAAAAATAGCCTTACTATGGGAAAAGTCAACTAAGAGTTGACTTATTGGTAAATGACCTCGAAATGCGAATTTTATAACTCGAATAGTTTCGTTAGGTAAATTGGGACTCAGGAGTGTGTCCGAAAGATTTTTGTGATGCTCGGTGGAGAATTAGGTTTGAATTGGCGAAAGTTAGTTTTTGGTGATTTCCGGTTGGCAATGGAAAATAGGGTATCGGGGTTAGGTTCGTAATGTCATCTTGGATGTGTCTGCAAAATTTCAGGTCAATCAGAGTTGTTTTTGATAGTTTCGGCATCATTTGTGGATTTAAGAAATTTTAAATTTCTTATGCTTGAATCCGATGTAATTTTGGTGTTTTGATGTTAGTTTTGGTGTTTCGAGAGTGCAGCTAAGTTTGAATGATGTTATGGGATATGTTGGTAAGTTTGGTTGGGGTCCCGAGGGGCTCGGGATTGATTTCGGGTGGTTAACAAGCATTTTTAGACTTAAAGAAAGAGCTACTTTTCTGGTTTTTGGGCAGCAGGGATTTGTGCATCGCGATCGTATAGCAAAGGTTGCGATCACGCAGAACACTCTGAGGGCCAGGCAAAATTGTGCATCGCGATCGCGTGTATCGGGGTGCGATCGCCTAGGTTTGGAAGAAGGTGAAGTGTGATCACGTGGGCTAGGTCGCGATCGCGTAGGGCTGACCTGGCTCGTGGGGGAGCAGAGGTCAATGGTCATCGTGACCGCGTGATATGGTTTACGATCACGTGGAGTAAGGAACCAAGGCATCGCGATCGCGTGAGGGAAAGCCGCGACGCGGAGAGTAAATCACTGGGCAGTATATAATTAAACCCTCCGCGACTTAAACCCTTTTTACTCCATTTTTGTACGGACAGAGAGCTTTGGGGGCGATTTTTGAAAAGGGAAATCAGTGTTCTTCATAGAGGTAAGTGTTTTGATTATTAAAACTCGTTTATGGGTGATTATAAAACATAATCTCAGCAATTAATTCATGAAAATTAGTAGAAAAAGGGGGTTTAGGGCTTGAAATTATGAGACCTTTAGGGGTCGATTTGAGGGGTCAAACGGACTTCGGATTCGATGTTATTTATATGTACGGACTCGTGAGATGATGAAGAACAGTTTTGTATAAAAATTTCTGAGTTTCGAGACGCGGGCCCTGGGGGTCGGGTTTCGACCAATTTTGGGGTTTTGAGCTAAATTTGATATCTTTCGATTAGAATTCGTTCCTTAAGCATAAATTGATGATAAAATCTGAACTTGATAGATTTGGAGCCTTCGGAAGTTGATTCGAGAGGCAAGCGTGTTGCGGAATAGTTCCGGGCTAGTTTTGAGGTAAGTAATGTGTTTAAATCATGTCCTGAGGGGATGAAACCCCGGACTATGCACCCTTTCACGACTTTTGAAATGCAAAGGTTGAAACTTTAGAAATATCTTCTTTATTTAGGCGACTATTGAGTTGCTAAACCGACTTTTAAGCCTATGCTTAATTAGTATTATTTTATTATGATATGATTTGGGGTGTAAGCCGTGTTTGGGGCCTAGTGCTGATCTGTTTTCCCCTTGGGGGTTGTGTTTACTATATTTTTCTCAATAATATGGTATGATTTTACACTCAGTATTCTCCTGACAAATTGTTTTGATACTTAGAGTATTTTGATACTATTTATTGAAAAATGAAACATTGTTTGGGTCGAGAACCCGATATGTTTATGGCCTAAGAGCAAATTGAGAGTGTCTGACTGAGTGAGGCTTTCAGGCCTATATTGTGAGGAGGCTTTCAGGCCTTATGTTGTTATAGCGCTTGGGCTGTAGGATCCTCTCTGGAGTCTGTACATACCCCCAGTGAGCGCGGGTACCTACTGAGTGATGGTTGATACTGAGTAATTGAGAGAATGCCTGAGGGGCAACTGCTACGAGAAATGATTTTGGCCCGATGGGCATATTTATGATGATTTTACTATGTTTTCGAACTATGATTTACTTTGCTTTCAAACTGGTTTTTACTTAGCATTTTACTGAGATATACTGGTATTACACTTATTTTCAAAGGATTTCTGAAAACTGATTTCGAACTTATGTATTTGATGAGTACTACATGGTGACTTGGTGTTTTACTGATTTTGTGAAATTGTATATCTGTACTGTGTGTTTTAAAATTCTCAGACTGTAATTTATTTCATTACTACTGAGTTGGCGTATTCATAAAGACTCCCTGTGCTTTTGTGCACAGATTCAGGTGACGATCCGGAGCAGTAGTTGTCCTTGCTCGTAGCATCAGTTCACGGGATTCCGAGGTAGCTGCCCAACGTCCACAACTTCTCCATTTCCCTTCCTTATTTAGTTTTAGCGTTTGATTCAGAGACATATATTATAGTTTTAGCAGAGTTAGATTTATTTATTCTTAGATGCTCATGACTATTGACTCCAGTCTTGGGAGGTTTTGTTTAGAGTTGATAGACTATTATTGGGACGTTAAGACTTAATTACATTATTCTATGCTATGGTTGCTGCTTCTTATTAAATTGTGAACTTTTATAATTGAACAAATGCGTAGTAATGAGATGGTTGGCTAGCTTAGTTCCACGATAGGCGCCATCACAGCCTGGTAGGATTTGGGGTCGTGACATCCTATTCCCTCAAGTCAAGGTTAAACCAAGCACTTACCTCAAATTCGCAGGCCACTCATTGCTCAATTACAGTTTTTCTTTCAGAGTCTTGCTCTAACCCGCTCAAATCTAATCATAATCAAATTAATACCATCAACATAGACAAGAGGAGACAATACTATTTTTTGGCGATGTATTTATCTTTCAATAACCATTAGTTTGATGCCATGTGACCAGCATGTCATAGGTTCGAGCCGTGGAAACAACCTCTTGCAAAAATACAAGGTAAGGTTTTTTCTTAAACCCCGCGCATAGCGGGAGCTTAGTGCACTGAACTGTTCCTTTTTGGGTGAGAATTTTCCTATCCATGTCCAACTCAGAGAATAAATTGTAGATGAACCTTAATGTCGTCTCTTCGTCTCCTGGGGCTGTAGTATGTTCCTTGGTTTGGGCTATTCCATAGCTTAATTGGTCCAAAATTTCAAGACCAACTCTTGTCAAGCCATTTATGAACTTATCCTAATCATCTCTTAGATAAATAAGGATTTAAGTTGCATGTACAGTGTAAAGACTTTTATACATTCAGAGTAGTTTAATATGTGATAGTAAATTAATTATTCTTTTTGTTAAGTTATTAATTAATATTTATTATGATTTTTTTATATAATCACCTTATATATATATGATCTGGTTGTATAAATATTTTTACGTTATCAATACACAGAACTTAAACTCAAGAAATAATTGGGATTGGTTTGAGGATGACTTGATCACTTGACGAGGTTCCACCTAGGGTTGTCAAATTTGGCCCAAGTCCAAATGACCCCCCCTCCCCCCCCTAAAGTTGAGCTGGTTACTGGCCGCTTATTTATTGAACTTAGCACATTATGACCCAACTCATCTCATCTCATTTAAAGTTGGGTTAATTGTTAGTTCAAATTGATCCATGAGTAACTTTATCAAAATATCTTAAAAATAAATTTTTTTTGGTTGATTATGTTATATATGATCATAACAAAAGAAAAAAAAAAATCTTATTTAGTAATTATACAATTTAGAAGAAAATAACACGTAGCAACTAAAGCTTAATATAAGAGCTTTTTAGCCCCTCTTGGTTCGACCCATCTTAGCCCAAGTAACTTTTTTCATTTTGACCTGCCCAAAAACGATTTAACCCGCTTATTTGACACCACTATTTCTACCCAAGTGATAATAAATATTCATGTCGTCCAAAATAATGATTGATTGATAGATAAATTTAAAGCTCATTTGTCTTAGCTGCATGAAAATAGTTGGTAAGTATCTAAGTGGTGAAAAATATTTTTAGGTGCTGAATTTGATTTCATCAATAAGTAGTTATATGTTTGAGTAGAAATGCTGCAGTTGATAGTGTGTGATAAAAAAGTAATGATAAGAACCTTTTTATTAAAATAATTAACATATCCTTAAAGTTGTTTATAAAAAACATATATTAGAATTATTTTGCATAAAAAGGACAAATGATGGAAATAGAATAGAGAGATAATTAAAAGCTATGTTTTAGGAAGAGTAATTTGTTACAAAAGATAATAGCGATAAAATCGTAAAAGACTTGGTCAAACAAAAATGTTTATCCATCTATACTATATTTAAAAAAAAGTAGATGCTTAGTTGTTCGCTTTTTTAATTCTTTAAATCCATATTTCAATGGACAAAATTATAATTTAATTGTTTATCTAATATTTAAAATTTTAAAATCAACCAAGATTCTGATTATTAAATCTTTACGTATTTGAACTAAGTAACACGTCCTTAAGTACTTAAAATTCAAATAAGATTTATCTTATATTATTCATTTCCTTATTTGAAGTATACAACAAAATTATATTTCCTCTTATATTACTTTTGCTAATATTTAAAATTTTGAGGAATTACATGTTAGTTTTGTTAAACTTAGATATAATTTAATAAGAAAGGTTCCAAAAAGGTCTTACACAAGGACAAACCCACCATTTAAATAAATGAACCAAGAATATTCAAGCATATTTGATCGTACGAAGAATAATTAAATTATATTTTATTGCATATATATTCTCAACTTTGGGACCGAAAAAATTAGGTGTCATACGGGAGCTAGCAAAGCAAATCTTGAACGATGATAATTCAGACAACACAAAAGAGAAATATACCAAAAGAGACACAAACATTTAACGTGGTTCGTTCAATTGACCTACGTCCATGGAAGAGATGAGCAATCCATTATAATAAAAGAGAGTATAAAATATCGAGAGAACAAACTCACGAAGAGGCAAACACAAGTGACACACTACACTTATCCCGTAAAGTCTCCTCCTAAACACGACTCTCAAACCCCATATGCCTACATCGTGGATGCTACTGAATGATAAAGAAGGATCATCACTTTATGGACGTCCAAACTTTTACCTACAAGAAAAAGGACAGGCCAATAATGAAAGAATTATAATTTTCTTCTACAAAAAGGAAAACCCAATTATTATAAATATATTGCATTTTCCTACGAAAAATAAATATGATTAGAGAATCCGGTCTAACACCTAACACTTAAAACATTTGTTAGAAGTAAGTAGTATTATATTATGAATTTTGTGTTATCAAAGTGTCCCCGAAGTATATGGCTAAGCATATACTAATATGATTGGATACTAATATAGGAGCACGAATTCATAACAAATTGGAAAACATTAACTTATGAAATATACCTATCTCAAGAGAATTAGACTCAATTTTCATCTAATTAGCCAATCTATAAATATTTAACATCCACCTTATAAATTAGTAAGACAAGATTTATTTTTTAATAAAATTCTATGTGATTCATAAGGCATGAACAAGATACGGATACAAGTGTTGTTTTTTCATAAAATGAGTAAATGTGGATAAAGAATTTTTAGTTATTGGTAAATTATGTAAACAACTTTAATATAAAATCGAGATACTTTTATACCATTCAATCAAGCATTACTCTAATAATTTTTTTTAAATAAAAAGCAAGTACTGGAGCAAACGGGATGAAGAACCATTAGAACATATCTAAACCCTTAAATACGATTAACATTTATTAATTCAAAACTTACGATTTATTTATTGCTTTTATTTTATAACACAAAATAATAAAATAATTAGTTTTAAGTAGTATACGAGAAAGTTAATTTGTTCAAGGGAAAACTATCTCTCTAATTTTATTTATTAAACTACCTCTATTAATTTCAAAAGAGATATCAACCATTAACAGGTTGTTGAGTAGCCTGATTCATGCTTAGTTGACATACTTGAGTTGTGATAAATTATAATAAGCAATATACTACTAAAGGTAAATAAAAAGAAAATTTCAAATGTAAAGAAAAAAGATAGTAGAAAATTAGAACAAAAAATATAGAAGGAAAGACATTCTATGCCTTGTGTTTGTAATGTATGACAAGGCTAGCTATTAGTGTATATTGTTTTTGCTCATTCAAGAATAAGCGCATGCATGCATGCTTATCGAAATGTCCTGGTACTCCAGCTGGATCTGTGATTGTTGATTCAAAGAGCTTCATTGCCAAGGTAGCTTATACTTAATGTATATCATTGAAGAAGCTAGTTGTTCTTTGCTGCAGGATTTGTCACCTAACTCAATGTTTCCTCCATTTTCTAGGCAAAAATTCTGAGGAAGACTAGGTGGAGGAATGCGATAGATTGGTGTTCTGTGTGATGCTGTTTCTGTCGATTTTCAAGAAAATCTTGTTAAGTTGGAAGGAGACCACATAAAGGCTAAAATTTTAGCAGGTAATGTTCTCTCCTTTTGGTAAGGTATAAAGGGAAGCTCGGTGTACTAAATTTCTGTAATATGCGGGGTTCGGGGAAGGGTTAGATCAAGAGGGTCTATTGTACGCGGCTTTATCAAGAGGTTGTTACCACGGTGATGTTAGGTTAAAAATTCATATTTTCACATGGAATTTGCCTTGCATTATACCTCAATCTTGTTAACGTTGGTGTAAATATTTGTGACTCGAGCTTAATAATGGTATTTATATATGTGTAAGAGTCAATTTGAAGTGATTTGGCAAGATTGCATGCAAAGTGAAGTAAAAACAGAAGAATTTGGAGGAAGTATGAGTTTAGTGCCCACGTTGGTGCCAGGCACCAACCAAATTCCAAACGCAAAATAGTGAAAAATTTCGGCGTCCTGATTGTCGCCAGGCGCCAAGCAAGACGGCTAGGCGAATTTCGTCCTATTTTGGCTAGGACTTGGTAGTTTCGACCCTACACGCCCACAACATGTATAAAAGGAGTTCTAATCCTATTTTTTGGGGAGAGACATTATTGGAGAGACAAGAAGGTTACGAGAAGACTGGGAAGCAACGAATCACAAGAGTTTTCTCTCCCGTTCTTCCTTAATTAGTATTTTAATGCTTTCAATTATTATGATTGTTAGTATGGTTACGAGTAGCTAAACATTCTCATCTAGGGTTTGATGGAACCTTTTGAAAGATGATTTTTCTGTTGCGTTTTATATAATTGAGTTGTTGGATTTCTCTACTTGTTTAACTACGTGTTTATTGTGTTGACTGAATTGTCATCAATTGATTGTGCCTATTTAGTATGTATTGCTTGAAAAAACGTACATATTTAGGTATTTGTTGAACAACCTAACATATGTGAGGAATCAAATTAGGAATAACAAAACCTTGGTGCGATCTTAGTGAGCGGTGAATTAGTGCCTAGTGTAGTTCGGAAGACTATGTCTAGTAAATTGTAGTAGTTGCTCGGAAGAGAATACAACACCCGAAGTACTCACGATCGGTAGAGAATACTTAGGTGAAATTATAAAAAACGTAGCGGAAAGGATTCTAACAATTGGGAAAATCATAACTCTAGACCTCCTTAGTCTTGCCTCAAATTTCATCCTTGTTAGTGATAATTTTACTGCTTTATAATAGTTGTTAGTTAATTAGTTAGAAACAAATATTATAATCTTTATAATTAGGAAATTGTTTGGACTTGTGTTTCTTAGAAATATTTAACAACTGTAGCTAGGCCTTAGTTCTCTGTGGGATTCGACTCCGGACTTGTAAACTGGATTATATTTACAACGACCACTTAGTCCTTTTTATAAGGCATAGTTGGGTGTGATCAAATTTTGGCGTCGTTGTCGGGGAACTAACAGTGCAACTGTAGGTGTACATATTGCTAGGTTTAAAGTTTGAATTTTTATTATTATTTTTTTTGTATTTGATTTTCTTTACTTATTGATTTGAGAGACATGGCATCGTAGAATTATGAGAGTTTTAATGTTGACAATTCTGCTCTTGATCCTCCTTATGCATATTATGGAGAGAACCACCCATGGCAAAATTATCAAAATATTTTCGAGAGCGAGTTATGTGCATCAATTCAATCTTATGTGTGAAATGTGTGTGATATGTATGATGGTCAAGATGGTCACTTTCATGGTTGTGTTTATATGTCTTATCCTCCCCCAACCCCTTACTATGATGGTTCTACTTTTTCTTGTGAGGTTAACAGGAACAAAGAACCCAGGAAAACTGAACTGAAGGAGTTCAAAGATATGTTAAAGTATCTCGTGGAACAAAGTAATGAGAAACAACTGCAAATACAAAGGCTATGTGATACTATCCAAAGACAAGATGCAACTATTCATAACCTGGAGGCACAAGTGGGTCAATTAATTGAAGCATTTAATGCTCAACAAGCTGATATTGTGGATAGTATCCAAAAAGAGCATACATTAGTTGCGGAAATTAAATTGCTAATGGAGGAGGTCAGAGTAGAACACCAACAATCTATCAAACTAGAATTTGAGGATACCGATGTAGTAGAAGAGTTACTAGAGCCAACCAAAGACATTGAAGACAAATATTTAGTTGATTCTAGTGTCATTGCTTTTAATGAAGTTAATAGTCTCAAAGTTCATGTAGTTGAGCATATCGGCCCATACTCCAATCATTTTTCCACATTGTGTTTTGATGATGATAAAAAATATAGTCATCCGAGTCAATTGAGGAGTCAAAGAATGAGGATTGAGGAGTCAAAGAATGAGGAACAATGTACCTACACTTTAGAATTCTTCTTGCCGGAAAGTCAGGATTACATGTTTCATCTAAACGCCAAGAAGTGCAGAATACTACATTATTTTCTTGGGCCAACTAGATTCGTTCCACCACCTCAGAGCATAATCGTAAGATTGAAGCAAAACTTGGGGTTCAATTCATAAGCTCGAGGTGGAGGCAAAAAAAAAAGTAATTTGCATCGTGCCGCGACGTTAAATTAGGCGCTTGTTGGGAGGCAACCCAACTTTATTGCTTTTTTATTCTTTATTTTTTTATTTGTTTACTTTTTGTTTCATTGTGTTATTTTTTTGTAGTGTAGTTTATTGTTAATGTTGTAGGAGCATGGAAAGGAAAGTCATTGGAAGGAAGCAAAAGCAAACCAGATGGTTGGAACTAACTGTGAGGTACCCGCACAAAAAACCAGGCTTGTGAGAAGCCTGAGTATTCCATGAGTTGTTGATGCTTTGGTTTTGTCCTACCAGAGAGTTTCTTTTAACCTCTTGTTATTTATGGTGTGCATTGGAGACAATTCACAATTTTAAGTGTGGGGTGAGGAGATTATATGGTGATTTTCTATGATATTTTAGTTGTGTTAGTTTAGCTTAAAAAAATTTCTTTAGAATTTTACTGACGATGGATCTCTTGGACATCTTTCTTGAGGGATTTAGGTCCATTAAAAAAAATTCATAAATATTTTTTTAGTCGTAGGTAGATAATAATCCCCCTTGGTTCTTCGTTTGGCATCAGTTCTTTTCCAAGGGATGTAACTTGAACCGTGTATTTTTTTTTTAGGAAATTGAGAAAGAAAGCTTGAGTGTTGTTATGTGCCTTTTGACCTGTTTGATGCTAACATAGTTAGGCCTTAGCATGCAAATTACCTTCCTAACATGTTTTGATGAAAATTGATGCCGTGAAAAATTGAATAGCCGACCTGTGACGCTTTCTCTCAGTTACTTGACTCATTATTCATGTAGTTCTTTATTGCTTAATATTTATTGACTTTGTGATTACTTGCTTAAAATTGAGAATTGAAATGAACCGTACCGATTGGATTAATGTGGATTGTGTGATGTGAGATGTTGATTACATTCTGTGCTATCATGTGTATATCTAGAACTTGCCATGTGTGTTAGTCGAAGCGAAATAAGTAAGCTTTACGAGTCTTGGAGATGTAGGCATTTCTTTGATTGTCCATTGATCTATTATGCCACCATAAATAAAATTATCCTTAGATAGCCAATTTGAGCCTATAAACCTTTTCTTTGGCACCCACATTACAAGCCAATTTCGATTTTGTTCTTAATTAAATCTTGTTGAACCTTTACCTCCGAAAGCACTTAAGTCTCTAGAAGAGTAAGGTGAGAGTTGGGATAGTTTTTGAGTGGAACCATAGAAAGGCCAAGAGGTGCATGTATGTTTTGGAAGATCATTAGTCGGGCAACCTAAAAATTACGGAGAGTGTTGAAGAAAAAGAAAAGCAAAGAAAATATAAAAATCAATTAAAAAAATAGTGTATAGAAAATACACCTCGTATTCATCAGGAACCGGGCTAGTGAATGCAGAGTTAGGCTTAAAGAAAAAGGGTCAAGTTGTATATGGTTTCATGGAATTGCTTGAATTGGTCATGAAAAGTGTATAGTGGAAAGGTAAGTGTAATGTATTAAAGTGCTTAGGAGAGTGAGTCACTATATCCAAAAATATATCCTACCCGTCCTTTAGCCTACATTATAACCCGTAAAGACCTAATTGATATTGGACTTTGCAAGCTTAGATTAGTGGAGATATACACTACGGGAAAGCATATGGTACAACCACGGAATGCACGTGAATTTCTTTGTGAGATTGAGTGGTTCTTTGTGCATATACGTGGTGTCCTTAAATTATATTCGAATGCATATTTGAATGAGTAGACTAAATACCCTCTTATTCTTTGGTGAGGCACATGATTCCATGAAAGATAGGTGACGTTATTAAACATCTCTGGTTGGGTGAGTGCACGAGTTTAGAGTGCTTATTAGCGATGAGTTGGTCTTTGAGGTTGGGCGGTTATAGACAGGTTGTTTGAGTGTTTTTAATTGGTCATTAATATTCTGGCATGTGAAATTTGGGAAAGATATGAATGTGTATGCAAGGGATTAATTGTTGATATCAACCATGTTCGTAGGTGTAGTGTGTTGAATTGTCAAATGTTCCTCCATTGTATGATGTCTTGCGTGCATTGTTTGGTTAGAAAGGTTTTAAGTTGCTCGAGGACAAGCAAAACCTTAAGTGTGGGGTGGTGATGTTAGGTTAAAAATCCATATTTTCGCATGGAATGCCTTGCATTATACCTTAATGTTGTTAACTTTGGTGTAAATATTTGTGACTCGAGCTTAATAATGGTTTTTATATGTGTAGGAGTCAATTTGAAATGATTTGGCAAGCTTGCGTGCAAAGTGAAGTAAAAACGGAAGAATTTGAAGGAAGCATGAGCTTGATGCCATGCACCAACCAAAACGCCAAAAGCAGAATAGTGAAAAATTTCGGCGTCTTGATTGGCGTCAGGCGCCAAGCGAGACGGCTAAGGAGGATTTCATCCTATTTTGGCTAAGACTTGGTTATTTCGACCCTACACGCCCACAACATGTATGAAAGGGGTTCTAAATCTATTTCTTGGGGGAGAGACATTATTGAAGAGGCAAGAAGGCTACGAGAACACTGGGAAGCAACTAATCACAAGAGTTTTCTCTTCCGTTCTTCCTTAATATGTATTTTAATACTTTCAATTATTATCATGATTGTTAATATGGTTATGAGTAGCTAAACTTTCTCATCTAGGGTTTGATGGAACATTTTGAAGGATGATTTTTCTGTTGCGTTTTATATAATTAAGCCGTTGGATTTCTATACTTGTTTAACTACGGGTTTATTGATGTTGACTGAATGACCATCAATTGACTGTGCCTATTTAGTATGTATTACTTGGAAAATGGTACATATTTAGGTATTTGTTGAACAACCTAACGTATGTGAGGAATTAAATTAGGAATAACGAAACCTTGGTGCGGTCTTAGTGAGCGATGAATTAGTGTCAGCTAGCGTAGTTCGAAAGAATATGTCTAGTAAATTGTAGTAGTTGCTCGGAAGAGAATTACAACACCCGAAGTACTCACGATCGATAGAGAATACTTAGGAAAAATTATAGAAAACGTAAGGGGAAGGATTCTGAGAATTGGAAAAATCATAACTCTAGACCTCCTTAGTCTTGCCTCAAAGTTCATCCTTGTTAGTGATAATTTTATTGCTTTATAATATTTGTTAGTCAATTAGTTAGAAATAAACATTATAATCTTTATAATTAGGCAATTGTTTGGACTTGTGTTTCTTAGAAATATTACACAACTGTAGCTAAGCCTTAGTTCTCTGTGGAATTCAACTCCGGACTTGTAAACCGGATTATGTTTGCAACAACCGCTTAGTCCTTTTTATATAAGGCATAGTTGGGCGTGATCACACGACTTAAACATGTGATCTCCTGATCACATGAAAACAACTTTACCATTTATACCAAGGCGATTCCCTTCCCATTTGGTAAGGTATATTTACTTAAAAATCTGTCTAATGATTCCATTTAGTTCTCAGAGGAACTTAACAAAATCAAAGGGCTAAAAGTTGATACTGCTACTTAGATGCCAACATTGTAAGTTGATTTATCAACTCCTTATGCAATGCCAATGCAAAATAAATTCAGCTTCTTCAGAAATATTATGATAAGATTCATTTTTTGTTATCAGGTATATTGTCATATACTTAAAGGGTCCAAGATCAATAGGACAGATTTGTGCAAGAGTTTGGAACAACACGGTATACTTGTACTACCAGAAGGACCACAAAGGTGTGCTTGCCATTCTTCTCTTTTGATTGTTTAATTTATGCATGCATGAAGAAATGTTGACAAATGTGTATGTCGGGTTAAAACGACTCAATGATACTCTTAACATGTTGTGATATTGTCTTCTTTGGATTAAGCATGTACGGTTTTCTCAAAAGATCTCACAACATTAAGAGATCCCTACACCTTAAATTATATGTAGGCTCTCAATCTTTTTAGCTACCATTGTGGGACGTCATTCTCACACCCAACAATCCTTCCCCTCGAACCACTACTAAAAATTCGGAAAAAAACGACCAAAATTGGTCCCTAAACAGTGAAAAGCGACCAAAATGCGGCCAAGCAGGCTTGGTCGCTATTTTGTTGGTCCCTTTACCATAGAGTTTCAAAAAAACAGACCAACTTTGGTCGCTATATTATTTTAATAGCGACTAAAGTTGGTCTCTATATTTAAATTACAATATTTATTTATTTATTTATTATTATACAAAATATAGCGACCAACTTTGGTCTATAAATAAAATATAATATTTTAAAATCTGGAAAATAGCGACCACGATTGGTCGCTAAATTCCAGAAAAAATTAATTTATTTAATTTTTTTTTTAAAAAAGCGACCACAATTGGTCACTAAATTCCAGGAAGTTTTTTTTTTAATAACACAGCGACCAACTTTGGTCGCTTTTCTTGGTTTTATTTTGACAGAAACTGCCTATTTTGGTAGCCACACCACCTACCATCATACCAAATCCTATTACAACAACAACAACAACAACAATACTAACACAACAACAATACGAACTAACAACACAACAACAACATTAAAACCAATTTTAAAACCAACATTAAAACCAACAACGTATAAAGTTCAATAAAACTAACACATTTAACTAACAAAACTAAGTTAACACTTATTACAAGCCCATTCCAAAACGGACCAAAGTTCTATTGTCTAGTTCAAAGTATATAAAAGTACTCAATGACTGTTTCAATATTCTATATCATTATCATCACCGTATGATGAATCTTCATTATCAAGACGGTAATGAGAAGGGTCATTTCGTGGTGGATGAGAAGAACGATCACGGGGAGGATGGGAGAAACTAACACGGGGAAGACGGAAGAAACGCTCACGTTCAATTTGAGCCTCTGGCGATGGCTCGCGAGACCGGGGAATCGGAAAATCTCCAGAAGCTAGGAGAGATTTAAGCTGAGCTTGCATGCCTTGGTACTGAGCTGGCATGCCTTGGTACTGAGCTTGCATGCTAACGTACTGAGCATCTCGAAGCCTTTCTCGTTCCTTGGATGATTCTAGCTCGCTTGTGAGCTTTGTCACAGTCTCCCGCATAGTGGAGAGGCTCTCCCCATCAAGTTGACCGGCTTGCGAGGAAGTTCCTACTCCTTTCATTCCACAGTGATAGCGGTGGAACTTCTTATTAGGAAGCCCGTATACCTTCCCATATTTTGCACTGCCAGCCACTTGCATCCATAGTCGTTCTGCATCCTCCTCCGAAATATGGATTGGCTCACCCGACTCATTAGGTGGATGACTACGTATGAATTCCTCCATGTCAACTCTGAAGTGATCCTATAAAAATTTTTCTATTTAATTAGTATTTGAAAGATTATATTAGAGTACATCAGAATACTTAATGAAAAGAGAAAACTTACATGTACAGTCGAGGATCGGTCGTCGACCCACCTTTCTGGATCAGTCTCTTTCTTTTTCTTGAAAATATGAGTCTCCTTGAATAACTCATCTTGCTTCATTGGACGACCCAACTTCTTTTCCTGAAAATTCATAAATTATAGTTAATAAACAAAATACATATACTTTAAAAATTAAAATAAATGAACTTCAGCTCAAGTTTTGTCTTTGTAACTAGGGGACTTCAGCTCTAGAGCTGAAGTTTTATCTTTATAACTGGGGAACTTCAGCATACGGGGTTGAAGTTCCCCAGTTATAAAGACAAAACTTCAGCATAATGTGGCTGAAGTTCCCCAGTGTAACTGGAGGAACTTCAGCTCAAGTTTTGTCTTTGTAACTGGGGAACTTCAGCATACGGGGCTTCTGTGGCATCAAAAGCTTCTACTTAATAATTGAATTGTTATTGTATACAATATTTCTTTTGATTAAAACTTTAAATTTATTCTATTACTAATAATTGTTATGTAATAATTAAAAAATTAGTTCATATAATAACCTATTTGGTGTTGTGGGGCTGTTATGTCATTTTTCTTTTCCATTGAGTGCTTGCTTATTTACTGATAACCTAAATTGATCCTTCCTAAATTGATAAAATGAGGTACTCATTTGGTTGTTGTATTGGAGAAATTAACTCTAGTATAAAATCCACATAAAATAATTCAATGTTTGGATGTGCATAACTTCATATAAGAAAAAAAGTTCAGCATAACTATGCATTAATGTCACGACCCAATTTCTCCCACCGTGAACTGTTGTGACGACACCTAGTCTCTACGACTAGGTAAGCCTAAAGATAAAAGCCAACATATGAAATAAATATGCAGAAACATTGCCACTCGGCATATACAGTGATCATCACTCCCTAAAACCTGGAATGTCGTTAGTCACAAGCTTCTAGAGTCTCTACTGCTCTATACATAAGTTTTTGAAGAAAAAACGGGGGAAATTTCTATATAAGGGGGTAGAAGGGGACTCCGAAGTCTAAGGGCGTGAGCAGAAGTCCTTTGAAGTCTTCTAAAGCATCAATCACACACTAGGCCTGAAGATGATATCTCGTACCTGGATCTGTACATGAAAAATATGTACAGAAAAGGGCATGAGTACACCACAATGGTACCCAGTAAGTGTCAAACCTAACCTTGGTCAAGTAGTGAGGATGTCATGTCAGGGCCCTACTGGTAAAAATATAACGAAATAAGACAGGAAGAAATATCACGGTAAAATAATTACAGAAATATCAACAGGAATAGAAATCAATGATAGTCTACAGCTCAGAACACAGTAATAGCAACTGGGGGGTCTCCAAGGATACCGTCCCGTAGTCCCAAAGTAAATATGCAGTACAAAAGAATCTCTTGGAATACATCCGTAGTCCCAAAATAAATATGCAATGCTGGGGATCTCCCAGAATGTGTTCCGTAGTCCCAAAATAAATATGCAGTACAGGGGGATCTCCCGGAATACTTCTGTAGTCCCAAAGTAAATATACAGTACAAGAGGGTCTCCTGGAATACGTCCGTAGTCCCAAAGTAAATATGTAGTACATGGGGATCTACCGAAATACGTCCGTAGTCCCAAAGTAAATATGCAGCTCAACTAATAAACATAACAGTTACGGCAATGAAATCTACAGTTTAGGCTAAGTTCAAACCAAGAAAATAGGAGTTTCACTAAACATGCTGCACAGAGTTCAAGTACACAATCAAAACAAATAGGCATGTTTTCCTAATCTAAACAAGGTAATTACATATACTAGTGTAGTTCAAACAAGGAAAAACAGGCTATGATTTAGTGAAAAACGGAGTTTTACAACAAATAACCTGTGTACGTACTCGCCACCTCACATACACGGCGCTCATATATCAAACAGTACCAAATCCAAAGGGGAAGTTCCCACACACAAGGTTAGGCAAGCCACTTGCCTCGAAACAAGCTCAAATCAATCCGAAACCACGCTCTTGCCACGAGTATCCAACTCTGAATGACCCTAATCTAATCAAATCAATTACATAACGTAATTATAGCTACAAGTAACTATTTTAGCTAATGAATTCGAAGCTAAGGAAGGGAAATACGGAAACGTCCAAAAAGGCCTCCATGGGCCCACATCTTGGAATCGGGTAAAAATCAAAATACCCATTTACTCACGAGTCTAACCATACCAAATTCACTCAAATCCGATAAAATCTCGATCAAAATCCCAAAATTCGGCCTAAGATTTTTATTTTTTTTAAATTTTCACCTAAAATCTGAAATTAAATGATGAAATCAAGCCTAGATTAGTGGAATTTAATAAAAAAGGAGTTAGGAATTATTACCCGATAACTTCCTCCGAAAAGCTCTCCAAATTTCGCCTTCTGCCAAGCTCTCAATCAAATTTTAGTGTTATGAACTCAAACCCTCGATTTTAGAACTTCAATATGCCAAGTGATTCCTTAATCGCGATCGTGGAAACACCCTCGTGATCGCAAAGAACAACTTTGTTGCCTCATAAATTTACTCTACGCGAACGCGTAAAACACCTCGCGAACGCGAACCACTGGCTACTCGCCTTTACGCAATCGCGTTTTACATCACGTGACCGCATTGAACACTCGCCTAACTCCACTGCTGCTTCGATTCCTCTTCGCGAATGCGGCCTAGCCCACGCGTTCGCGATTCATAGCCTGACCAACATATGCGATTGCATCCCTTCCCTCACAAACGCATAAGGAAAATTTCCGCTGTCCTCAAACAACCCTACGCGATCGCGTGTCCTCTTACGCTACCGCATAAGAGAAAACCATCAATTGAACACCAACAAATTTTCTGCTATCTTCCAAGTCCAAAACTAGTCTGTTAAACACCCGAAACTCACCCGAGGCCCCTAGGGCCTCAAACAAATATACCAACCAATCCTAAAATACCATACAAACTTAGCCGAGCCTTCAAACCACCTCGAACAACATCAAAAACACGAATTACATACGGATTCAAGCCTAATGGACTTGAAATTTCCAAATTCTACAAACGACGTCGAAACATATCAAACCTTGTCTGAATGACTTCAAATTTTACACCCAAGTCAAAAATGACACTACGAACCTACTCCCATTTCCAAAATTCCATTACGGGCTCGATATCAAAATTTCAACTGCCGACCAAAATCGTCAAAAATCCAACTTTTCACCAATTCAAGCATAAATCTACTATGGACCTCCAAAATACATTCCGGACGCGATCCTAATTCCAAAATCACCTAATGGAGATAACAGAACCATCAAAATTTAAATCTGAGGTCGATACACACAAGTCGACATTCGGTCGACTTTTCCAACTTAAACTCCCAAATAAGAGATTAAGTGTCTCAATTCGTTTAAAAAACTCAACACGAACTCTCCCAGCAACCAAAATAGCAGAATAAGATATGGGGAAAGCAGTTAATAAAGGATCAGGGTTCTAACTCTCAAAATGACCGGACGGGTCGTTACATCCTGCCCCTCTTAAAATAATCGTTCGTCCTCAAACGAGTATAAAGGCATACCTGATGCTGTGAAAAGATGAGGGTAACGGCTGCGCATATCCCGCTCAGTCTCCCAAGTCGCCTCCTTGACCAGCTGACTTCTCTATTGGACCTTTACTGAAGAAATGTTCATTGACCTTAGTTTTCTGACCTGTCTGTCCAAAATAGCCACTGGCTCCTCAACATGAGATAGATCCTTGTCCAACTGTACTGCGCTGAAATCCAATACATGAGTCGGATCTCTGTGATACTTCCAGAGCATAGAAACATGGAACACCGGATGAACTCCTGCTAGGCTGGGAGGTAAGGCAAACTCATAAGCAACGTCCCCAACAAGCCGCAATATCTCAAAAGGACCAATGTACCTTGGGCTCAACTTTCCCTTCTTCCCAAAACTCATGACGTCCTTCATAGGCGATACCCGAAGCAAGACCCCCTCTCAAACCATAAATGCCAAATCACGAACCTTCCGATCCCCATAACTCTTCTGTTTGGACTGGGCTGTGCGAAGTGAATCATCGTCACCTTATCCAAGGCATCCTGGACCAAGTCTGTACCCAACAATCGGGCTTCGCCCGGCTCAAACCAACCGACTGGGGACCGAAACTGCCTACTGTACAGAGCCTCATACGGTTCCATATGGATGCTGGACTGATAATTATTGTTGTAGGCAAACTCCATGAGTGGCAAGAATTGGTCCCATGACCATCCAAACTCCATCACACAAGCACAAAGCATATCCTCAAGAATCTGAATCGTGCGCTCTGACTGTCCGTCTGTCTGAGGGTGAAAGGTTGTGCTCAGCTCCACCCTAGTACCCAACTCATGTTGTGCGGCTCTCCAGAACCGTGATGTGAATTGTGTACCTCTGTCTGAAATGATGGAAACTGGGACTCCATGAAGGCGAACAATCTCTCTGATATAAATCTCAGGCAATCTCTCTGAGGAGTAAGTAGTCATCACTGGGATAAAATGAGCTGACTTGGTAAGTCGATCCACGATCACCCAAATAGCATCGAACTTCCTCAAAGTCCGTGAAAGTACAGCTACAAAATCCATGGTGATCCTCTCCTACTTCCACTCTAGGATCTCTAACCTCTAAAGTAAACCACCCGGTCTCTGATGCTCATACTTGACCTGCTGACAGTTGAGAGACTTGGCCAAAACCCAACTATATCTTTCTTTATCCTCCTCCACTAGCAGTGCTGTCTCGAATCCTGGTACATCTTCGCGGCACCCGGATGGATGAAATACCGCGAGCTGTGGCCCTCCTCAAGAATCAACTCCCAAAGCTCATCCACATTGGGCACACATATCCGGCACTGCATCCTCATCACGCCATCATCACCAATAGTCACATCTCTAGCATCACCTCACCGAACCCTGTCCTGAAGGACAAGAAGATGGGGATCATCATACTGGCGCTCCCTGGTGCGGTCATAAAGAGAAGATCAAGCGACCACTCTGCAGGTGCGATTACACTAGCAGTTGCAAATCTTCAACAACTCTTCGACTTCAAACCTCGTTCCGAAAATCATCCAAAATCAACCCGAGGCCCCAGGGACCTCAACCAAACATACCAACAAGTCTTAAAATATTATACTAACTTAGTCAAACCCTCAAATCACCTCTAAAAACATCAAAAACATGAATCACACACGGATTCAAGCCTAATGAACTTTGAATTTCCAAATTCTACAACTGACGCTGAAACCTATCAAATCATGTCCGATTAACCCCAAATTTTGCACAAAAGTCACAAATAACACCACGGACCTACTCCAACTTTCGGAATCAAAATTCGACCCCGATATCAAAAAGTCAACTCCCAGTCAAATTTCCCAAAAATTCAAATTTTTCCATTTCAAGCCTAATTCCACTACCAAATTACAATCCGGACACACTTCTAAGTCCAAAATCACCCAACGGAGCTAACAGAACCATCATTTCAAATCCGAGGTTGTTTATACATAAGTCAACATCCGGTCAACTTTTCCAACTTAAGCTTTCCGTTATGAGACTAAGTGTCTCAATTCATTCCTCAATCCTTCCGGACCCGAACCAACTACCCCGGTAAGTCATAAAAAATAACTGTAAAGAAAAAATGAGCAGAAAATAGGGGAAAGGGGCTACAAATCTCGAAATGACCAGCCGGATCATTACATCCACCCTCTCTTAAACAAACGTTCGTCCTCGAACGGGTCTAGAAACATACCTGGAGTCTCAAATAGGCGTGGATATCTGCTATGCATCTCCCGCTCGGTATCCCAAGTAGCCTTCTCTACGGGCTGACCTCTCAACTGTACCTTCACTGAAGCTATACCCTTTGACCTTAAATTCTGAACCTTCCAATCCAAAATGGCCACCGGCTCCACAACATAAGTCAAATCACCATCCAACTGAATTGTGCTGAAATCCAAAACATGAAACAGATCGCCAACATACTTCCGGAGCATAGAAACATGAAATACTGGATGCACACCTGACAAGCTAGGTGGCAAGGCAAGCTTATAATCCACCTCCCCAATCCTCCGAAGCACCTCAAACGGCCAATGTACCGAGGGATAAACTTCCCTTTCTTTTCTAACCTCATAACACCCTTCATAGGTGAAACCTTCAGCATGAACTTCTCCCCAACCATGTAAGCAACATCGCGGACCTTCTTGTCGGCATAACTCTTCTATCTAGACTACAGCGTGCGCCGCTCCTGAATCAATTTAACCTTGTCCAATGCATCTTGGACCAAGTCAGTACCCAATAGCCTAGCCTCTCCTGGCTCGAACCAACCCACCGGAGATCTACACCTTCTCTCACACAAAGCCTCATACGAGGCCATCTGGATGCTCGACTCGTAGATATTATTGTAGGAAAACTCCACGATTGGCAGAAACTGATCCCAAGAACCCCCCAAAATAAATGACACAAGCGAGTAGCATGTCCTCCGATATCTGAATAGTGCGCTCAGACTGTCCGTCCATTTGAGGGTGAAATGATATGCTCAACTCAACCTGGGTGCCCAATTCTATCTATACTGCTCTCCAGAATTATGATGTAAACTACATGCCCCGATCTGAAATAATGGACACTGGAACACCTTGAAGGCGGAAAATATCTCAGATGTAAATCTCAGCCAACTACTCTGAATAATAGAAAGTACCACTAGAATGAAGTGCGCGGACATGGTCAGCCGATCCACAATCACCCAAATAGCATCAAACTTCCTCGAAGTTCGTGGGAGCCCAACAACGAAATCCATGGTGATATGCTCCCACTTCCTGTCTGGAATCTCTAACCTCTGAAGCAATCCACCCGGTCTCTGATGCTCATACTTCACCTACTGACAGTTAAGGCACCAAGCTACAAACCCCACTATATCCTTCTTCATTATCCTCCACTAATAGTGTTATCTCAAGTCCACATACATTTTCGCGGCACCCGGATGAATAGAATACCGCGAACTGTGGGCCTTCTCAAGAATCAACTCATGTAGCCCATCCACATTGGGCACACAAATCAGACCATGCATCCACAATACCCCATCATCCCCAATAGTCACATCTCTGGCATCACCGTGTTAATCGTGTCCTTAAGGACAAGAAAATGGGTATCATCATACTTGCGCTCTCTGATGCGATTATAAGGAAGATCGAGAAACCACACAAGCTAGAACCCGACTGGGGTCCGAGATATCCAATCTCACGAACTGGTTGGCCAAAGTCTAAACATCAACTGCAAGAGTTCTCTCCCTAAGGAGAATGAATATAAGACTACCCATACTCACCGCCTTTCTACTCAAGGCATCGTCCACCACATTGGCATTCCGGGGATAATACAAAATGGTGATATCATAGTCATTTAGCATCTCCAAGCATCTCCGCTACCTCAAATTTGGATCCTTTTGTTTGAACAAGTGCTTGAGACTCCGATTATCCGTAAACACCTCAGAAGACACACCGTAGATGTAATGCCTCCAAATCTTCAATTCATGAACGATGGCAGTTAAATCCAAATCATGGACAAGGTAGTTCCTCTCATGAGGCTTCAAATGACGTGAAGCATAAGTAATCACTCTACCCTCTTATATCAACACACACCCAATACCGATCCGAGAAACATCACAATACACTATATAAGAGCCGGAAGTTGATAGCAAAACTAGAATTTGAGTTATGGTCAAAGCAGTCTTGAGCTTTTGAAATCTCTCCTCGCACTCATCCAACCACCTAAAAAGATCACCCTTTGGGTCAATTTGGTCAAGGGTGATGCAATAGACGAGAAACCATCCACGAAGCGACAATAATAATCGGCCAAGCCGAGAAAGCTCCGAATCTCTGTAGCTGAGGACAGTCTGGGAAAACTCTTAACCACCTCTATATTCTTTGGATCCACCCGAATACCCTCACTAGACACCACGCTCACCAAGAGTGCCACTGAGTTAAGCCAAAACTCACACTTGGAGAACTTGACATAAAGATTCTCCTCCCTTAACTGCTGCAACACAATCCTCAAATGTTGGGCATGCTCCTCTTGGCTACGAGAGTACACCAAGATATTATCAATGAACACTATAGCAAACGAGTCGAGATAAGGCTGAAACACACTGTTCATCAGATGCATGAACGCTGCTGGGGTGTTGGTCAGCCAAAAAGACATCACAAGGAACTTATAATGACCATAAGGGGTCCTGAATATTGTCTTTAGGATATCCGAGTCCCTAATCTTCAACTTGTGATACCCAGACATCAAATCGATATTAGAGAACACCCTTTCTCCCTGAAGCTGGTCAAATAGATCATCAATACGCGGCAAAGCATACTTGTTCTTGATTGTAACTTTGTTCAACTGCCTATAATCAATGTGCATCCTCATAGTACCATCCTTCTTCTTCACAAACAAAACGGGTGCAACCCAAAGCAACACACTAGGTCTAATAAACCCCTTATCAAGGAGTTCCTGAAGCTGCTCCTCAAATTCTTTCAACTCAGCTGGTTCCATATGATACGGTGGGATAGAAATGGGCTGAGTGCCCGTCACCAAGTCAATACTAAAGTCAATATCCTTGTCGGACAACATGCCCGGCAGGTCTGTAGGAACACATCCGGAAACTCTCGCACCACCAAAACAGAATAAATAGTGGGTGCATCAGCAATAACATCCCTCACAAAGGCCATATAAGATAAACAACCTTTCCCAACCATTTGCTGGGCCTTAAAATATGAAATCAATCGTTTAGGAAAATAATCTAGAGAACGTCTCCACTCAATCCTTGGAAATCCCAGCATCATGAACGTCACGGTCTTTGCGTGACAATCTAGAACAGAATGACATGGAGACAACCAATCCATACCCAAAATCACGTCAAAGTCCACCATACTAAGCAACAAAAGATCAACTCTGGTATCCAATCCCCCAATAGTCACCACACACGACCGATATACACGGTTCACAATAATAGTATCACCCACGGGCGTAGAGACATGAGCAGATAAAGCTAAGGACTCACGGGGCATATCCGAATGATGAGCAAAATACGATGATACATATGAATAAGTGGAACTAGGTTCAAATAATACAGAGGCATCCCTGTGGAAAACTGAGACAATACTTGTGATCATTGCATCTAAAGCAACAATATCTGGACTGGCAATAATAGCATAGAATCGGGCCTGACCGCCTCCTGATCAGCCTCCCCTTCTAGGGCGACCTCTAGCTGACTGGGCCCCACCCTGAGCTGGCTGAGCGGGTGGTGAAGTAACGAGTGCTGAAGTCTTAGGCGGACTCCTCTGCTGAGTTGGACCTCCCATAAGGCGAGGACAATACCCCTTGATGTGACCTATATCTCCACACTCAAAACAACCCCTCCCTGCAAATGGCGGTGGGGACTGAAGGGAGCCCCAAGCACTAGAATACTCGCTAGAAGAAACTGGTGCCGATGAGCCCTGAACTGAAGGTGCATGGGACGAACTCTGAGCTGGAAGGGCATTGAGAGATGACTGGACATGATGTGTAATATATGAACCATGGCCGGATAATGCTCCACGGTGAACAGGACGAGCCGTCTGAGCATGCCTATAAGGACGACCCCTGTCGTAGTGGAACTGACTCAATTTCTCAATCACTTAATACTGTACATGGCCAATACGACCCAGGGAAGATCCATCCCAAAATATATACTTCGCCTGACCATCAGTAATCTAGTACGGAGTAGGGCCAATCCAGCCCGTGGGGAAGATCCATCCCCAGGTATATAATGCTTCGGACAAGATCCATGTCCAGGGAAGATCCATCCTTCAATAAAATCGATCGCGCTCACTAGGGGTGTGTGCAGACTCTGGAGGGGCTCCTTCAGCCCAAGTGCTATCATAAATGAGTATAACTGCTATGGCGTGCAGCCCGATCCCATAAATGTCACTCATAATCAGGCCCTCGGCCTCACTCAATCATCAATCTCTATAGTCTCTCTCACGGGCTCTCAATGTCAATGAAACTAGCCCGAAAATAATGATATGATACGTCAATAAATAACAACAGAGACTGAGATATGATGTGAAATGAATGAATATGACTGGGTACAAAATATCAATGAAATCATTAAGACAACAACGAGAAATGACCAATGTGGGTCCCAACAATACCGGCATATAGCCTAAACATGATCTCTAACATGATTAACATCTTAATTACTTTATCACATGATGAAAACATGGACATAAACAAGATAAGTCTACTATATAGTGCCATGGAATTGACCAGGTCACAATTCTCACGGTGCACGCCCACACACCCGTCACTTGGCATGTGTGTCACCTCAACACCAATCATATAACACATATTTTGGAGTTTCGAACCCACAGAGCCAAGTTCAGAAGTGTTACTTACCTCAATCCGAGCAAATCCCTACTCCAATATGCCTTTTCCTCACAAATCGGCCTCCAAATAACCCGAATCTAGCCACAAGCAGTACAATACAATCAATACGGGCTAAAGGAATTAATTCTACAAGAAATTACTAAGTTATAACTCAAAAATCAGAAATTGGTTCAAAATAGGACCCCAAGCCCACCTCTCGGAATCCAACTAAACTCTTAAAATCTGAAAGCCCATCCAACCACGAATCTAACCATACAATTTTTATCAAAATCCAACACCCAATCGTCACCTGAATCCCCCAAATCAACTCTCCAAATCCCTAGCCTCAAACTCCCAAATTACACCTCAAAAACACATAAGCTAGGTGGGAAAATCAATGGGGATACAGGATTATTGATCAAAAACAAGCACAAGGGTCTTACCTCAAGAATCCCCTCGAAAACCTTCTTAATAATCGCCTTAGCCCGAGCTCAAAATGTTTGAAAATGAAGAAAATCGCGAGCCCTTGTGTTTTTTAAATTTTGTCCAGAAAAACCACTTATGCGGTTAACTTGACCACATCTACGACCTTTCACGCTTCTGCGGCGCCAGTCCGCTTCTGTGGACACACTTCTGCGAAGGGTCGTCCACTTCTGCGAAGCTGCCTTACCAAGCTCCCATGCGCTTCTGCGGTCCAATACCCGCATCTGAGGACACGCAGGTGCGGAAAGGACTCCGCACCTTTGACCTCTACCAGCTTCCTTCTTGACCGCTTCTACGATCCCTTTCTCACTTCTGTGAGATCGGATCTGCGGTTCCCACTCCGCATGTGCGATTACACTAGCAATTGCAAATCTTCAGCAACTCATCAACTTCAAACCTCATTCCGAAAATCATCCAAAATCAACTCGAGGCCCCGGGACCTCAACCAAACATACCAACAAGTCTTAAAACATCATACGAACTTAGTCAAACCCTCCAATCACCTCTAACAACATCAAAAACATGAATCACACACCGATTCAAGCCTAATGAACTTTGGGTTAAAAATTCTACAATCAACGCCGAAACTTATCAAATCACGTCCGATTAACCCCAAATTTTGGACTGAAGTCAAAAATGACACCACGGACCTACTCCAAGTTCCGGAATCAGAATCCAACCCCGATATCAAAAAGTCCACTCCCAATCGAATTCCCAAAAATGAAACTTTCTCCATTTCAAGCCCAATTCCACTACGGACCTCCAAATCACAATCCAGACATGCTCCTAAATCCAAAATCACCCAACGGAGTTAATAGAAACATCAAAATTCAAATCTGAGGTCATATACACATAAGTCAACATCCGGTCAACTTTTCCAACTTAAGCTTTCCATTATGAGACCAAGTGTCTCAATTCATTCCGAAATCCTTCCGGACCCAAACCAACTACCCCCGTAAGTCATAAAACCATAGTAAATAAAAAAATGAGCATAAAATAGGGGAACATGGCTGCAACTCTTGAAACGACTAGTTGGGTCGTTATATCCTTCCTCTCTTAAACAGATATTCGTCCTCGAACGAGTCTAGAAACATACATGGAGTCTCAAATAGGCGAGGATATCTTCTACGCATCTCCCCCTCGGTCTGTTAAGTAGCCTTCTCCACGAGCTGACCTCTTCACTGTACCTTCACTGAAGCTATATCTTTTGACCTCAACTTCCGAACTTGCAGATCCAAAATGGCCACCGGCTCCACATCATAAGTCAAATCTCCATCCAACTGAATCGTGCTGAAATCCAAAACATGAGACGGATCGCCAACATACTTCCGGAGCATAGAAAGATGAAATACTATATGCACACCCGACAAGCTAGGTGGATAGGCAAGCTTGTAATCCACCTCCCTAATCCTCCGAAGCACCTCAAACGACCCAATGTACCGAGGGCTCAACTTCCCTTTCTTTTTGAACCTCATAACACCCTTCATAGGTGAAACCTTCAGCATGACCTTCTCCCCAACTATGAAAGCAACATCCATCCTATCAGCATAACTCTTCTGTCTAGATTGCGCCATGTGAAGCCGCTCCTGAATCAATTTAATCTTGTCCAATGCATCATGGACTAAGTCAGTGCCCAATAGCCTAGCCTTCCCCGGCTCGAACCAACCCACCGGAGATCTACACCTTCTCTCACACTAAGCCTCATATGGGGCCATCTGGATGCTCAACTCGTAGCTGTTGTTGTAGGAAAACTCCACCGACTGGTAGAAACGGATCCCAAGAGCCCCCCAAATCAATGACACAAGCGCGTAGCATGTCCTCCAATATCTTAATAGTGCATTTGGACTATCCAACCATCTGTGGGCAAAATGTTGTGTTCAACTCAACCTCGGTGCCCAACTCTCTCTGTACTGCTTTCCAGAATTGTGATGTAAATTGCGTGCCCTGATCTGAAATGGTGGACACTGGCATACCGTGAAGTCGAACAATCTCTCGGATGTAAATCTCAGCCAACCACTCCGAAGAATAGGTATTACCAACTGGAACGAAGTGCGCGGACTTGGTCAGCCGATCCGCAATCACCCAATAGCATCGAACTTCCTCGAAGTATGTGGGAGACCAACTACGAAATCCATGATGACTTGCTCCCACTTTCACTTTGGAATCTCTATCCTCTGAAGCAATACACCTGGTCTCTGATGCTCATACTTCACCTACTGATAGTTAAGGCACCGAGCTACAATCCTTCTTTATTCGCCTCCACCAATAGTGTTGCCTCAAGTCTTGATATATTTTTGCGGCACCCAGATGAATAGAATACCGCGAAGGTGGTCCTTCTTAAGAATCAACTCACGTAGACCATCCACATTGGGCATAAAGATCCAACCATGCATCCTCAATACCCTATCATCCCCAATAGTCGCATCTCTGGCATCACCGTGTTGAACCGTGTCCTTAAGGACAAGCAAATGGGGATCATCATACTGGCGCTCTTTGATGTGATCATATAAGGAATACCGAGAAACCACACAAGCTAGAACCCGGATGGGTTCCAAAATATCCAATCTCATAAACTGGTTGGCCAAAGCCTGAACATCAACTGCAAGAGGTCTCTCCCCAACAGGAATGAATGCAAGACTACACATACTCACCGCCTTTCTACTCAAGGCATTGGCCACCATATTGACCTTCCCGAGATGATACAGAATGGTAATATCATAGTCATTTAGCAGCTCCAACCATCTCCGCACCTCAAATTTGGATCCCTTTGTTTGAACAAGTATTGGAGACTTCGATGATCCATAAACACCTAACAAGACACAATGTAGAGATAATGCCTCCAAATCTTCAATGCATGAACGATGGCAGCTAACTCCAAATCATGGACAGGGTAGTTCCTCTCATGAGGCTTCAACTGACGTGAAGCATAAGCAATCACTCTACCCTTCTGCATCAACACACACCCAATACCAATCCCAGAAGCATCACAATACAATGTATAAGAGCCGGAAGCTGATAGCAAAACTAGAATTGGAGTTGTGGTCAAGGCAGTTTTAAGCTTATGAAGTCTCTCCTCGCACTCATCCAACCACATGAATGGAGCACCCTTTTGGGTCAATTTGGTCAAGGGTGATGCAATAGACGAGAAACCTTCCACGAAGCGACGATGATAATCTGCCAAGCTAAGAAAGCTCCGAATTTTCGTGGCTGAAGACGGTCTGGGCCAACTCTGAACCGCTTCTATTTTCTTCGGATCCACTTGAATACCCTCACTAGACACCACGCGCCCCAAGAATTCCACTGAGTTGAGCCAAAACTCACACTTGGAGAACTTGGCATAAAGCTTCTCCTCCCTTAACTATTGTAACACAATCCTCAAATGTTGGGCATGCTCCTCCTAGCTACGAGAGTACACCAGAATATCATCAATGAACACTATAACAACGAGTGGAGATAAGACCGAAACACATTGTTCATCAGATGCATGAAAGTTTCTTGGGCATTGGTCAGCCCAAAAGACCTCACAAGGAACTCATAATGACCATAATAGGTCCTGAATGCTGTCTTTAGGATATCTGAGTCCCTAATCTTCAACTGGTGATACCCATACCTCAAATCGATCTTGGAGAACATCCTCGCTCCCTGAAGCTGGTCAAATAGATCACCAATACGCGGCAAAGGATACTTGTTCTTGATTGTAACTTTGTTCAACTGCCTATAATCAATGCTCATCCTCATAGTACCATCCTTCTTCTTAACAAATAGAGCCGGTTCACCCCAATGCGACACACTAGGCCTAATAAACCCCTTATTAAGGAGTTCCTGAAGCTGCTCCTCCAATTCTTTCAACTCAGCAAGTGCCATACAATACGGTGGGATAGAAATGGGCCGAGTGCCCAGCACCAAGTCAATACCGAAGTTAATATCCATGTCGGGCAGCATCCCCTGCCGCCCGACAGGTCTGCAGGAAACACATTTGGAAATTCCCACACCATCGGAACAAAATCAATAGTTGAAGCATCAACAATAACATCCCTCACAAAGGCTAGATAAGATAAAAAAACCTTTCCCAACTATCCACCAGGCCTTAAAATATGAAATCACTCTACTAGGAACGTAGCCTAGAGAACCTCTCCACTCAATCATTGGCAATCCCGGCATCGCCAACGTCACGATCTTAGCGTAACAATCTAGAACAACATGACGTGGGGACAACCAATCCATACCCAAAATCATGTCAAAGTCTACTATACTAAGCAACAAAAGATCAACTCTGGTCTCCAATCCCCAATAGTCACCACACACGGCCGATATACACGGTCCATAATAATAGTATCGCCCACGGACGTAGTGACATGAACAAATGAAGCTAAGGACTCACGAGGCATATCCAAATGATGAGCAAAATACGATGATACATATGAACAAATGGAATCAGTGTCAAATAATACAGAGGCATCCCTGTGGAAAACTGAGACAATACTTGTGATCACTGCAACTAAAGAAACAACATCTGGTCTGGCAGTAATAGCGTAGAATCAGGCTTGACTGCCCCTTGATCAGCCTCCCCATCTAGGGCGACCTCTAGTTAGGGGTGGACATTCGGTATTTCGGTTTGGTATTTAAAAATTTTGGTTCGGTATTTCGGTATTCGGTTTATCAATTGTGTATACCAAATACCGTACCAAAATATTTCGGTACGGTTCGGTATTTCTTATTTCGGTTCGGTACGATTTCGATTTAAGAACAATTGTTATCTAACTTAAAATTATCATTTTCGGATTCAAATTGTATATGCAAAGAAGGTTAAAATGCATACATCTTTTATGGAATCACACTTATTTTGAGTCCATAACAAACCCATTGCTCTTCAGAATTTCAACAATTGAGATCGATGCGCTTAAAAAATTTCAATATCTCCCTTTTTGTACAGTTCAATGTGTTCTTATCCATTTAGTTAACTGATTTGTGACTATACCATGGTGTTGTTAAAAAGATTGATAAGCCTAAGCAAAAAGACAGTTTTAGAAGAAATCAGTGCAGATGGATCTGATCAACTTAGACACTATTTTAAGCTTTTGAACTTTTTAAATGAACTTTTGTCCCCAATGAATTATTATGCTTTAGTTTTGCTTAAACATAGTTCAATTTGAGATTAATAAGGAAATAGTATATGCAATTGGTAAATCTATTGCTAGCAGTAGCACTAGCTAGCTCTTTTATTTACACTGCTAAACAAGGGGAATCTATAATTTTAAAAATACAGTTGAAACCTTTGTAATTAGAAGGTGAAAACCAGAGAAAGTTTGTGTAATTAAATCCTTTATTTCTGTTTGCCTTCAGAATATGATAAATTAATGATGACTTGTAAAAGACTTTGAGGTCTTATAAACGATGAATGAAACTTGATTTAACTTGTTCCTTAAGCTATTTCGGTATTTCGGTATACCGAAATACCAAAATATCAAAAACCCAATACCGTATACCGAACCGAATTACTGAAATACCGAAATGCTTGTACCAAAATAAACCGAAATACCGAAACCAAAATACCAAATTAATTCGGTTCGGTTCGGAATTCGTTTTTTCGGATTTTATGCCCACCCCTACCTCTAGTTGACTGGACCCTACCTCGAGCTGGCTGTGTGGGTGGTGAAGTAACAGGTGCTAAAGTCGTAGGCGGACTCCTCTGCTGAGCTGGACCTTCCGTAAGGCCGGGACAATACCTCTTGATGTGACCCATATCTCCACACTCAAAATAACCCCTCACTGCGTATGGCGGTGGGGACTGAAGGGAACCCCGAGCACCAGAATACTCGCTAGAAGAACTTGGTGTCGATGAGCCCTGAACTGAAGGTGCATGGGACAAACTCTGAGCTGGAAGGGCACTGGGAGATGACTGGCCCTGATGTGTACTGTATGAACCATGGCCGGATGATGCAGCAGGATGAACTGGATGAGCCATATGAGCATGCCTATAAGAACGACCCATGTGGTGGTAGAACTGACCTCCAGAAGAAACACCGCTAAAACCTCCTGTCCCACGAGGCCTCTTGGACTCCCTCTCAACCCGCTCCTGGCTGCTGACCATCTCTATCTATCGAGCAATATCGACAACCTTATCAATAGTAGCATAAAATACCCTCTCCCGAGTCATAAGCAACCACAACTGATATGTGAGGCCATCGATGAACCTCTGAATCCTCTCCCTATCAATTGGAACCAGCCAAACCGCGTGACGAGCCAACTCAGAAGAACCTTATCCCCTACTGCATCACAGACATGCCATCCTCACGAAGCTGCTCAAACTATCTACACAGCTCCTCTCTGCGAGACTATGGCACGAACTTCTCCAAGAAGATAATAGAGAACTCATGCCATATAAGTGGTGATGCACCGATCGGCCTACTCCTCTCATAAGCCTCCCACCATCTAAGAGCAGCCCTAGAAAACTGAAAAGTAGTGAACTAGACCCCACTAGTCTCTAGAATACCCGTTGTCCGAAGCATCTCTAACTCAGCACCGCTAAATTATGGAGGTTGAAGTCTCTCAAATCACTGAAGTCTCCTCTGCTCATCATCAGCCATAACGGGGACCACCGAGGCCTGAGCACCTGCAGTCGGCTAGGCTGGTAGTGCCCCCAGCATCTGGAGTCCCTGCATCACCTGCCTGGTGTACGGACGGTGGGGTCTGGGTATCTCCCCTGGCCTGAGAAGTGGTTGTTGCAGCCGGAACAGAGACCGCCTGAGCAAGACTGTACACGCGGTCATAATCTGAGCTAAGGCCTCCTGAAGGCCTGGAATCACGATGGGCATAGCTGGTGCCTGAGTTGGACCCACTGGCTCAACTGTATCTAGTACCTGCTCCTGAGCTAGAGTGACTGGAGGATCTGCAGGTTCTGCCCTAGTTGTTGTACGAGCTGCACCCATGCCCCTACCGCGACCTTAACCGTGACCTCGGCCTCTCACTACCCTAGCTGGTGGTACTGGTGGCTATCCATCCCACCCAGTAGTACGTGTCCTCACCATCTGTGAGAGAATATAAAAATAGAAGTTTAGTTACCGGAATCAACAAATCCGCACGACAAGAATACAAGAATGTGAAATTTTCTGAGGGTTCGGCAGCTACAGATGTCTTTGTACCGATCTGCAAGACTCTACTAAACCTATGCATGACTCGTGAGACCTATGTAACCTAGGCTTTGATACCAACTTGTGATGACCCAAAACCAACCGTCGTGATGGCGCCTATTGTTGAACTAGGCAAGCCAATTACTCAACTTTTTTAACGTAACCAAAAGCTTTGAAAAGTACGGAAGCGGTTAATATTTAAGGAAAACCTTTTGAAAACATAAATAAATACGCACCTCAATACAATCTCTCCTAAGACCGGGCATCACTACGTACATGAGCATCTACAATGGAAAATAGTCTAATACAATGTCTAAAGAGTAAAAACTGAAATACAATAAAGATAACGAAGGAGGGTCAAAGTCTGCGTACGTTATGCGGCTACCTCTATAGTCTCCCGAGATCTTGACTCCACACTTAGCAGTCACTGTGATCGTAAGTACCTGGATCTGCACACGAGGTACATGGTGTAGCGTGAGTACAACCAACGCAATAAGTAACAAATCCAAACTTCGGACTGAAAGTAGTGATGAACTCAATCGAGACAGTTCAATGTAGAATAACAGTACAGAAAACGTAGGAATGCTTTCAAGTTTAACAGATAAACTCAAAACAGTAAAATAGATCAAGTCTGAATAATAAGAAGAATATAACTTCTCTACTTGTACATGCCAATGCACATGGTGTGTGTGATGCACCATGCTGATAGCCTCAGGTGTTGACACTCTCAATTTCTCAATCACTAAGTACTGTATAGGGCCAATCCGACCCAGGGAAGATCCATCCCGAAATATATACTTCGACTCACCATCAGGCACCTAGTACTGAGTAGGGCCAATCCAGATCGTGGGGAAGATCCATCCCCAGGTATATAATGCTTCAAACAAGATCCATGTCCAGGGAAGATCCATCCCTTAATAAAATCAACCCCGCTCACTAGGGGTGTGTGCAGACTCCGGGGGGGCTCCTTCAGCCCAAGGTCTATCATAAGTCAGTATAACCGCTGCGGCGTGCAACCCGATCCCATAAATGTCACTGATAATCAGGCCCTCGGCCTCACTCAGTCATCAATCTCTCTAGTCTCGCTCACATGCTCTCAATGTCAATGAAACTAGCCCGTAAACAATGATATGATACGTCAATAAATAACAACAGAGACTGAGATATGATGTTAAATGAATGAATATGACTGAGTACGAAATATCAATGAAATCAATAAGACAACAGCAAGAAACGACCACTGTGGGTCCCAACAGTACCGACATATAGCATAAACATGATCTCTAGCATGATTAACAGCTTAATTACTTTATCACATGATGAAAACACTGACATCAACAAGATAATTCCACTCTACAGTGCCACGGAATCGACCAGGTCACAATTCTCATGGTGCACACCTGCACGCCCGTCACTTGGCATGTGCGTCACCTCAACACCAATCATATAACACATATTTTGGGGTTTCGAACCCTCAAAGACAAGTTTAGAAGTGTTACTTACCTCAATCCGAACAAATCCCTAATCAAATACGTCTTTGCCTCGTAAATCAGCCTCCAAATGACCTGAATCTAGCCACAAACAGTTCAATAAAATATGGGCTAAAGGAATCAATTCTACAAGAAATTACTAAATTATAACTCAAAAATTCGAAATTAGTTCAAAACTGGCCCCCAGGCCCACGTCTCGGAATCCAACTAACACACAAAATCCGAAATCCCATCCAACCATGAGTCCAACCATACAATTTTTATCAAAATCCAACACCCAATTGTCACCCAAATCTCCCAAATCAACTCTCCAAATCCCTAGCCTCGAACTCCCAAATTATACCTCAAAAATACATAAACTAGGTGGGAAAATCAATCAGGATACAAGATTATTGATAAAAAACAAGCACAAGGGACTTACCTCAAGAATCCCCTCAAAAACCATCTCAAAAATCGCCTTAGTCCGAGCTCAAAATGTGTGAAAATGAAGAAAATCGCGAACCCTTGTCTTTTTTAATTCTGTCCAGCAAAAACGCTTATGCGGTTAACTTGACCGCATCTGCGGCCTTTCACACTTCTGCCGCGTCCACTCTGCTTCTGCGGACATATTTCTGTGAAGGGCTGTCCGCTTTTGCGAAGCTGCCTCACCAAGCGCCCATGCGCTTCTGCGATCCGATACCCGCATTTGCGGACATGCAGGTGCGAAAAGGACTTCACACCTGTGACCTATGCCATCTTCCTTCTTGACTGCTTCTGCGGTCCCTTTCTCGCTTCTGTAAGCTCGCATATGCGATTCCCACTTCGCATGCGCGATTACACCAGCAGTTGCAAATCTTCAACAACTTTTCAACTTCAAACCTCGTTCCGAAAATCATCCGAAATCAACCTTAGACCCCGGGGACCTGAATCAAACATACAAACAAGTCTTAAAACATCATAGGAACTTAGTCGAACACTCAAATCACCTCTAAAAACATCAAAAACACGAATCACACATGGATTCAAGCCTAATGAACTTTGAATTTTGAAATTCTACAACCGATGCCGAAACCTATCAAATCACGTCCGATTGACTCCAAATTTTGCACACAAGTCACAAATGACACCACGAATCTACTCCAACTTCCGAAAACGAAATCCGACCCCAATATAAAAAAGTCCACTCCCGATTAAATTTTCCAAGAATTCAACTTTCGTCATTTCAAGCCCAATTCCAGTACGGACCTCCAAATCACAATCAGGACACGCTCCTAAGTCCAAAATCACCCAACGGAGCTAACGAAACCATCAAAATTCAAATCCGAGGTCATTTACACATAAGTCAATATCCGATCAATTTTTCCAACTTAAGCTTTCCATTAGAGTATAAGTGTCTCAATTCATTTGGAAATCCTTCCGGAGCCGAACCAACTACTTCGTAAGTCATAAAACTATAGTAAAGCACAAAATGAGCAGAAAATGAGGGAACGAGGCTACAACTCTCGAAATGACCGGCCGGGTCGTTATACACATCTCTCCCACATTCTTTTTCCTGAAAATTAAGAAGTAATTAGAGATATATATGTGTCTCAATTCATTTTGAAACCCTTCCGGACCCGAACCAACTACCCCCATAAGTCATAAAACAACAATAAAGCACAAAATGAGCAGAAAATAGGGAAACAGGGCTACAACTCACGAAACGACCGGCCGAGTCATTACACACATCTACCCTACTGTTGATCTTCTTGTTTTTATCATTTGTGGCATCTTTGTAACAAGACTTGTTACAAAATTTACAGTTCTCTTGAGATGCATCATCCTTATAGAATAACATGCAACCATTCTCACATCAATGATCCCTATCTGGTGAAATACCCAAATTGGAAACCAATTTTTTTGCTGTGTAGAAATCTTTGGGTAGATCAATGTTACTCGAATTAAGTTCATTCACAAGCCCAATGATAGAATTCATGCCCGATTGAGAAATAGAACTATCCGACTTAATATGAAGTAATCGAACAACAACAAACAACTTGGAATGCACTGAGCCTTCATACAACGGATAACTAACTTCCTCTAACTCTTTGAAGAACTTCTTAGCCTCGTCATTTGGTTCAGATTGAGCCCCTAGAACATCTCAAAAGTGTCCCTCATCATGTCATTGAATCTAGAATTTTCAATGTTATTCTCCACTACGGGACTACCCTCCTCACCACCAAAAGAATTATGAAAATCAACATCATTTACGCTATCATGATTCTCCCCATGAGCAGTCCATACATAATAATTTTCCATAAATACCTTTTTAAAAAGATGACATGTAACAACATCTTCTCCCAATAATTTAATACACTTGCATTTCACACAAGGGCACATAATCGTTCCTTCAATAAAAAAATCATCAAGTGTCCTTGCCTTAGCAATAAATCCAGCACCCCTTCTTCAAATTCATCCCTTAACCCCACACGATTAGGATGATTCCTATTATACATCCATCTACGATGTGCAAATGCCATCTACACAAATAAAAAAAAAACTAGAAATTGACATATTTATTTTATGTATACTACTTACTAAGTTATACTCTCCCAAAAGGTTATCTAAATAGTTTAATTATATATTTACTATAATACTTGTGTGGTTTCAATATTAATATGTACATTAAATAGTTGTAAGACAAAATAAATCCTAAAATATAAAAATTAATCTAATTTATTTCAAATTAGCATATGATAGCGCTCTAATACTTAATTGATTGCATTTTCTTCATTTCGTTCCAATAATAAATAATATAATTAACAAATAGATAGGGTATGAAGAATTTCCAAACGAAAAGCCGAAACAGAGAAGTATTAGCACTTATGATTATAACTAAATAACTTGAATGTATAAAAATTCTAACTCTTTAAAATATTGTTCAACTCTAACTATTATAACCTAAATTATACGAAGTACTAGCATTTTAAGTTTTTTCTTTAGTTGTTTTTTATATAAACAAGAATTCCATACTTATAGAACATATCCAAATTATTCTAAATTTTTTTCTTGATTTACTATTGGATACATACAAGTATACTAGCTATTTTCACAAAAATATCTAACTAAAAAGAAAAAAAATAGCTAATTAATCTAAACAAGTAAATTTTTAATAAGTCACTTGTTAATCCATAATAATATTGACCAAGACCAAGGCTTTTACTAGTTAATCCACAATAATATTTTTTAATTCAGAAAATATTTTTACCAACATAAATTTTCTAACTTTCTCTTCATTCCATATTTGTTGTTCATTCTTTTCTTTACAATTTTTATTTATTTATAATCTTTTGTAAAGTTTTAAAGGTATTTTAGTCATTTTGACAAAAGAATACTTATCTAACACTTTTCAACCAAACACATTAACTGCTTATTATCATTTTCAACACGTAAATGCTTATTTAAAAAATCAATTTCAGCACTTCAAGCTTATAAACTACGGAGTATTTATAATCTGCTAATTCAAACCGACTCTAGCTAATAATTATAACCAAATACAAAATAAAATAACCCCTCATTTTATTCCGGGATTGTTATCCATTATTCCACCATCCAAACAACCCCAATATCATCAATTCAAATAAAAGGGGAGAAGATCCAAATAAAAATACACTGGATAAAGCCTCCAAGAGGGTGGTGCAAAATGAATGTGGATGCAAGCTACACAAAAGAAAAATGCAGCATTTGGGGAGTTATACGTAATGCAAAGGGCAACTGGATTGTTGGCTTTAGCAAGCTCATAAACACTAGAGGATCAGTGGAAGCAGAACTCAAAGCAATCAAGGAAGGAATTAAAACTGCTCAAGAATGGGATCTTTTCCCACTGGAGATCGAAACAGATTGTACTGAGGTAGTGCATGCAATTCGTAATGGCAATAAACACCTTGATGATCTTGTTAAATCATGCAGGTTGTTAATGCACCGTGGGACGACAACCCTCCTCAGGCATAGCTTTAGGGAAGGCAACAGGGTAGCACACCTCATGGCCAAGCTGGGAAGTACTCACAAGAAGAAGGAAAAATCAGTTTTTGTAATACCACCTAGCAGTTTGGAAAGTCATGTAATAGCGGATCAAAACTATGCTTCTATTTTTGTTAAAATCTTGTCTTTGAATGCTTGCAACTCCTTAGCAAGCATAGGAAATGAATGTGCCCTACAAGGCACAGGNGCTGCGCCTTCATCTTCATTCTTCCCCACGCAAAAAACTTCTCCTTTTTAGTCTCTGGACTCTTCCGTTGTCTCTTTTTTCACTCAACACGCACAGGAATTTCTCTTCTGAGGTCAGTAAAGCAGTTGAATTATCATTTTCTTTGTTTACGACATTTGTTTTTTTTCTTCAACTCTGCTTAATAAGTTAGTTTTGCAAAACCAGGATGTTATAGAGGCTTTATGTAGCTGATTTGAACTAATTTTTTTGGTTGAGGTGTAATTTTTATTCATTGAATGTTATTTTGTTGTTCTGATTTTTAGTTTGCTCTGTTTTTGCTAGTATGCTAAAACAAAATGTTCCTAGTGTTGCACTGAACATTTTCTGTGACAGTTACTTGTTCTTTCTGTTCCATTTTTTTTAAATTTATTTCTTTTTCTTTTCACCTTTTGTTTTTTATTTCAGTTTTACTAGTCATAGAATTTTTGGGTGAGGTGGAGGCAGATATGTTTTAACCAATTTTTCGCTCTTATTTATTTGCTTATTTATCGAATGTCTAGCCCTAAGAAAAAAATTGGATGATATTTGAGTGAAATGGACTTTAATAGAGCGGAATGGATTAGAGGACTCATATAGCGGACTTTAGAAGCATGGGAGAAGCTAGGAATTTCGCTAAGAGTGCTCAAGATGTAATATACATGTATGAAAAGTAATTTTGAGCTATATACACGACATGATATTGCGACCAAGGGTTTTCATCTGACCACTTTGTATGTGGTTATGCCACTGCTTAGAAGGGGAACCTTGGTGCAACAATAAAAGTTTCCGATATATGAGCAGGTCGTCATTGATCTAAGCCACGGAAACAACCTCTTGTAGAAATGCAAGGTAAGACTGCATACATAAGAAGCAGTGTTGTCCGGCCCTTTAACGGACCCCGCGCATAAGCGGAGCTTAGTGCACTAGGCTGCGCTTTATATACCGGACCTTAGCTTATTTAGGACTGAGGATAGTTGATTGATTTAGTTTGGATCAGGGGAAGGAAGGGGAAAGGAGACTAGAGGTTGAGAAACATGGAAAGTTTTCGTACCCTGCCTTTATCATACACCTTAGCGATGATTTTACTTACTTAAAGTGTAATAGGCTATAAAGGGATTCAGCTTCATATTAAGGAGGAGTAGGTGTGTCATTGCAGGCGGGGCTGTAGTCAACTCTTAACAGTTAGTCCATATAATGTTAGTGTTTTTCCTTCCAATTGCGGCTCTACTAGTGTCAGTATGCTCATGGAAATAGGATTTGGAATAAATACATGAAGTCTAGCTTTCACTTCATTTATTCCTAAATTTAATCTTTTTTTTTTGGGATGTGTGTGTGTTGGGTTGTTGCGGGGGGGGGGGGGNCATATCTACTTGCAACTTGATCTTAAAAAAAGTCCATTCCTAAGATTAATTGTTAAGTAATAGGAGATAAAAATTTAAATTTTGAACTTGACAGGGAGTAAATAAGAAGGGGCTTTAGTTGACAGTAAAGGTAGTGCAATGATATGTGTGGTAGGTGCACATCACGAGTTCAAGTCTTGCTGGTGAATCAAGTTAGGTATTTAAGTTGAGAAGGATAGAGGGACATGCCCATTATCCACCAAGTTTCGAAGCTGAAATACAACAAAATTCTCGGTTATCAAAAAAACTAAGATTGGCCGAAGTTGTGATTTTCATTTGCATTATGAATTTAGAAAGTAATGGACACCGGAGTCTTGTGAAAGATAAATCAGATCCAACTCACTTTCCTCTTAGGGTTTGATTTTGGCTGTTTATTTCAATAGTTTATAAGGTTTAGGAGTAGTTTCCTCCATGCAAGATCTGTTGTTTGCCTCTTATGGTGGCTGGTTTGGGTCACCTAGATTATGCTTTTCAGGAAAAATTCAGGTCAACCATAGCTTTCATCACAAGGTAGGTATAACAGAGTTCTTTTGCAATTGGATTAGTTTTTTGACGGACAATGGTGCATGTCATGCATGAGGGATGACCTATCTGTGTATGAATTTTCTTCATTAATTACTTAAAAAGCAGCTCAGCATATCTGAGACCTAATATTGATATTTCTGCTGTTTTATGCAGGGTAATTCAAGTTTAAATTACAGTGTTCCTCTTTCAGCGTTATGTGTTCGAGACCTTCAGTGAAATGGGCCTTCAATTTCTTTCAACAAGTGGAAGTATAATATTATTTTCATCATCATGTAAGAATTATGTAAACTGAGGTAGCTTCCACTTGTTGCCCTAGTGATATCCTTGCTTTGTCTTCATTGTCTCCAACTTCCACCATCAAGATCTCCAAACAGCCCAAACATGCTCTTTTATATTTTAATTTTTGATAAAGTGAATCCACATGTTAAAGCCAAATATAAGATTTTTTGGAGCTCATCTTTACATTCACCTCTATCTATAGGTCACTTCTCATGATCTTCTTATTATATACTTTAGGTAGTGGATGCTATTTCGTCTTCTGTTTGTTTACCGTTATGATTTCTCACCAATTTTTTTTTATTTACCTTTTAGCCGATCCTAAATGGTTTGAAATGTTGTCTTCTCCTTTTCTAATCCCTGGCAATTATTGTATTGGGTTCTTTCAAAATGAAAATGCATGTAGATACCATATTTAAAAAATAAATTAAAATGCATGTAGATTATGTGGTCCAATGGAGGCAGCTAGGCTTACTATCTTTGCACAATTGGTTTCCTTCTCAAAGTTGATTATCTGTTGCTAGTTTGATTGTAAACAATAGGCCGCCTTAGTAACATACCTTACTAAATGTTCAGAACATTTTAGAAGATGGAGATAGTTGAGTCCATTCTGAACCTTCCCGTGCAAAATCCACCTGGTGAAGACTTCTCAGCATCTGATTTGAGTTGGACCAAGGTCGGAAATGTAGAACGTTATGATGATGTTGCCCTTATTCTTTATGATCGAGTTGATGCATTTATCATTGGAGAGTGTTGTAATGTGGAATTCCCAACAAGGTTTCACATTGAGAGGGGAAGGAAAAGAAGCAGAGGCAGCTTAAAGGAGCATAAGCATGATGACTATTTGGAGTACAGGCTGTAAGTGCTTCAACAATTTCAGGATATATCATTTGTTATCTTCTACTTTTTTTTTTTTTTTTTTTTGAAATGAATAATGTGGAGGGTCATGCTGACCTCTTTCTTTGTTCTACTAGTTTTAACAGTAAACTATGTGTTCATGAGTTCATTTAACAGTAAACTATGAACTTTCTGAACTAATGGACCTCAAGATGGAGAGTTCTTTGTAAATATTTGACTCTTGGAGGAGAGCACAGGGAGAATCTAGGACGTAGAACTTTCCTGTTTTTGGACAAAACAAAAAATGAACTTAAATGGCTAACTATGAGGATTTTGCTTAATTTAAACGCGACTCATGATGGAGGATGAAGCAATGTTCAGTCTTTCTAAGTAATTTTTGAGTGTATTACTCCCTCCGTTCCAGTTTATGTGAACCTAATTCCTTTTTGGTCCATTCTAAAAAGAATGACCCCTTTCTGAATTTGGAAACAATTTAGCTTAAACGTCCAATTCTACCCTTAATGAAAAGCTTTTATAACCACACAAATACTATGGACTCCTTTCTGACTTGTTTAGGACTACAAATTTCAAAAGTCTTCATTTTTTTCTTAAAACTCCGTGCCCAGTCAAACAGGTTCGCATAAATTGGAACAGAAGGAGTAGTAAATTTAAGCTTCTTAAGTTTACTTTATATAACAAAGTATTATGTCCAATTTATTTGGTAAAATCTCGATGTCTTGTAATAAGTTTAAAGGTCATATCATAATCCTGTATCAGTCATTCATGTATTTAGAAATCGTTGGGGTTGAAGCTTAATAACCTTGTCTATGTCTAATCAAAGATAGCTCAAAAAGCTGTCAATTTTTTTAATCTAGTTGGAGTCCAGTATTGAAAGTGGATTGCTACTGCCTCGACAAAGCTGTTGTTGGTCTTGATTTTTTGTGGATGTAAGGTGTGATTAACCTTTACCAAGGGTAAAGCATTCTCTCTTATTCCTCCACTCATCTTTCTTCTCGCCTCCACCTCCACATCTAGGAGAAACTGGATTAAATTCCTCCATGTAATGATCTTAGGCCTTGGATATAGACTCCTTGAGGCTTACAGGGATTCTAGATGATATGATCTCATCCTTGAGGTTTCTTGATTAAAAAAATAAGAATAATATTTTCTACTGTGAAGGCCTCCGTAAATAGCAATTTCGTGACTTCTATGGAGCTAAGAAAGGAGCTGCATTAGCTCAATTTAGCATCCCATCACTTGCTTAACCAGTTTGTTTTTAACTATATAAAATGGAAATAGGTAATGACTGGAAAGGCTTCTGCAATTTACTCAGTATCCTAAATTTCTCCCAACCTTTTCCAGACCTTTGATATCGCTATTTTTTTAAAATCTTTTTTAGCAGATTCGAGCTCTACTTTTTTTCCCGTTTTTATAAGGGAGCTCTTCAGTTCTTCTACAACCTCAAGTATGGGTCGCTTCTCTTTCTTTACATGTTTATGGCTTCCTGAGCATTACTACCATTATGGTAAGGAAGAGAATTAATTAAGATTCCTCGGTCGCCACTATATTCCCTGGAATACTTCCGGCCGGATATGTTATCAACACTTGACTTCCAAAGTCAAGCTAGATTTGATCAAAGTCATCTTAGGACTAAATTTTGGTGGCAAAGAACATAGTACATAACATGTACATAAGAAGGTTCCTAACTTTCAAGTAACACATAAAAATAAAAGTATATCGGACATCCTTTTTAGTGAAATCCAATTTGACTTTTATGAACAAAAATCATGGGACTAAGGGAGTAACAACTAGTTGTAGCTGTTTGAAAAGTCGTGAACTTTAGATAATAGTAAGGGCCAACTCTTATTACAGGCTATTGCAGAATAGAGCCTAGGGGGCGTCTTTGATAACTTTTGGTAAAACTTTTGGTATAATATGAATCAGTGTTGTTAAAGGCTCCGTTAAAGCACAGTTAAGCCCTGAAGCTCGGTGAACGCAAGTTGTGCACTTTGCCTCGCTTAATTAGCGCTTTAGTGTAGACGTCAAGGTGCTAAGGCATGTGCACCTTTTACCGATAGATTCTGTCTTTAAGGGCACAACATCATATATATAGCTTAGTTATCGTTTCCGTTCTTTGTCCAAATAATTATTCTTGGTGTTTATAGTTACATTTTCTATACATTACATTTCTATTTTTTATTTTTTCTATATTTGTGTTTTTCTTAGCTAAAGCCCCTTTGGTGCTACAACGCACTTTGGTGCTTTTTGCTTTTGACTACACTGATATGAATTTGTAAGGTAAAATTGTTTACAAGTTTCTCCTTCATATCTTGACATGCTGTTATTACAGGTATTGGTGTTCCTTCGGCCCTGAAAATTATGGAGAGGGTGGCGATATTTTACCTAGCCGACGATATCGCCTTAACACTCGAAACCGAGCTGCTAGACCCCAGTCCATGAGGGGCTGCACTTGCCATTTCATAGTGAAGCGCTTGTATAACCGTCCATCTCTTGCACTTATTATATATAACAACAGGCGTCATGTTAACAAGTCCGGTTCTTTATGCCATGGGCCGCTCGATAGAGATGCTATTGGCCCTGGTGCAAAAAAGATTCCATACGTTTGCAATGAGATTCAACAACAAACTATGTCTATGATCTATCTTGGCATTCCTGAGAAGAATGTTTTGGAAAAACATATTGAGGGTATTCAACGTTATTGTGGTTCTGATGCGAAAGTGAATAGCCTTGCTGCTCAGTATGTCCACAAACTTGGCATGATTATCAAAAGATCTACTCATGAATTGGATCTAGATGATCAAGCTAGCATAAGATTGTGGGTCGAGCGGAATAAGAAATCTATTTTCTTTTATCAGGATACATCGGAAAATGATCCATTCATCTTAGGTATCCAAACTGACTGGCAGTTACAACAAATGATTCGTTTTGGACATCGTAGTCTAATAGCAGTTGATTCAACATTTGGCATAAAGAAACTAAAGGTAATGAAGCATGGTGTCTCTTCCTTTTAACCTTGACAAAATCTCACATAGTTCTATTTTCTTAATCTACGTAATTTTGCAGTATCCTCTGTGCACACTTCTTGTGTTTGATTCAAGACAGCATGCCCTTCCTGTTGCTTGGGTCGTTACCCGCACAATTGCCAAGCCTGACGTGAGTAAATGGATGAAAGCTCTTCATGATCGTGTCCGTGCTGTCGATCCAACATGGAAGGTCAATGGTTTCCTAATCGACGATGCTGCAGCAGAAATTGACCCCATAAGGCAAAATTCTTGTGGTCTACTATTTCTGTATTTCAAGTTTATCACATAGTTCTATAACAGATTTACTTGATCGTGATGTCTTTTCAGGGAGATATTTTCATGTCCGGTTCTATTTTCACTTTGGCGTATTCGTAGATCGTGGTTGAGAAATATCATCAAGAAATGTAGTAATGTTGAAGTTCAAAGAGAGATATTTAAGCGTCTAGGTGACACAGTGTACAGCATTTGGAATGGAAGTGATCCTTTTGTTGCTTTAGAAGAACTTTCTCAAGATTTTATTGATCAAACGGCCTTCTTGCAATATTTCAAAGCCACTTGGGTGCCTAAATTTGGTTAGATCATCTCTCCGATTTGTTATCTGGTTTTTTCACCTTGCAAAAAATTCTGTTTCAAAGAAAGAAGAAAAAGAACATCTAAGCTGTCATACACAAAATAAATAAATTAGATCGAATCAATATAACGTTACTATATTTAAAGTATTTTTTTGGAATCTTTTTCTATCTTTTTCCTGTATTTCCCTGTAATATTTGTATTTTCATAATACAGAAATGTGGCTTACTACAACTAGAACGTTACCTCTTGCGAGCCAGGAAGCATCTGGTGCAATAGAAGCATATCATGTCAAGTTGAAAGTCAGACTATATGATGATTCACATCTTGGGGCACTCCAGAGAGTTGATTGGTTAGTTCACAAATTGACAACTGAGTTACACTCCAGCTACTGGCTTGACCGATATGCAGACGAAAGTGATTCTTTCCAAAATGTGAAGGAGGAGTATATTGCCACCACATCCTGGCATCGAGCTCTGCAAATTCCTGATGATGCTGTGACCTTGGATAACAAGGTTAACTCCTTCGCAAAAGTTTTGAGCCAGAAAGACAGCAGTAAAACACACCTAGTTTGGAATCCTGGATCAGAATTTGCCCATTGTGATTGTGAATGGTCAATGCAAGGAAATATGTGCAAGCATATTATTAAAGTCAATATGATATGTGGGAATCTTCAATCATGTCGACCTTCTATGTCATTTCAATCATTTAATGAGGTTCTAGTGAGTCTAACGAGAAAACCGGTGGATGATTCAATGGCATTGGATCTGTCAACAGCATGGACACACCAGATGCTCGATCAAATTCGGAAGCTAGTTGAGCTAAACCAGTCTCATGATATTGGCACCATAGTAAATAATATGCCTTTGAGATGGGTCGCTAAAAAGAGCAGAACATCTGTTGGCAGACCATCAGCTATTGCTCTCCCCTCCAGCGCCAACAACAGTTTAATTTGTTCAACTTCTAAAAAGAATCGAAAGAGGAAGAGATTATCAAGATTACGATGATCTCTTGTGGAGGACAGATATATCTCCGCAGGAACTATGCATTGGTGCTGTTCTTGTTCCACCATGCAGCTATCAACCCTAGCCGCTTCATGTGGTAATGGCTATTCTTGCCTTTATGTTCCTATTCATGACTGGGGGCTTGATTTTGGTTTTATTATAACCAGCATGATGTTGCCACCACCTGTTGACTTGATGGATGCCAATATTATCCTACATATCAAACTTCTGACTCAACTTTAAAGAATTTAGAACTTTGATCTGTTGGAAGAATTCAATTGAATAATTATGAACTACTGATTACTTGTTTGGCATGATATTTTTCAAAAAGAGTCTATCCTTTAGTCCTCAAAACTGTACTTTTCATTAAATGGTAGGGTTTGCGTATTAAGTGAAAGATTCTATATTCTCACATCCCGTCTCCTTTAATATAATAGTAACAGTTTTATCAGTTAATGGAATCTGAAAGAAAAATAGCCCCTGAATTTTTTTGCTTTTTTCCTGATTTATGAAAAAGTTGTTGAATGAGTAGTTAATCAGCAGCTATCATGTCCTTTTCTTATTGATACTTCCAACTGCTTGTTGCTATTAGTTTGTGTTCTACGCTTTCCATTCACCGTTTGCTGTTAGTGAAGCAATCTTGTGTTCTTGATATCAGAATCTATCTTATTTGTCGTTATTTGTGTAGGCTGACCAGACAGAAAGAAATACTTGGTAGATTCAGTATGTTCTAAGGCAGCTCTAACATTCCGCTCTCTTCAACTGGTGCTCAACATTCGCTAGATGCATTTGATGTTTGGTATTTTCTACAGCAGAGCAAGTTTTATGGGGAAGTTCTAATAAGATTATCACCGCATTCAGACCTTGTCCGCTGGGTACTAAAGTACCCTTATTGGGAACACATGGAGCAGTCACACTGCAGACAAGAATCATCAATAGACTCAAAGCATATATGGTACCAATCAGAAACTGCCAGGATTCTTTCCTTTTTGTCTTTGGATGTCCTTGTATGCCTTTTATTTACAATTGAAGCATACAAACTGACCACTAGAATAATTTTTTCCTGATACATGTACATATGTTGTATATGGGCTTTCCGATGATTCAGTTGAGGAATCAGCAGGTCTAGTTAGGTGAGCACATTGATTTAGACAACTTTTTCTTGGTTTTATCAATTTCCTTTCTGGATTGGATTGTCTGTGAACAGCCTCTTGCAGAAATGTAGGGTAAGATTGCGTACAGTAGACTCTTGTGGTCCCGGTCCTTCTCTAGGCCCTCGCATCAGCGGGAGCTTAGTGCACCTGACTGCCCTTTTATTGGATTGTCTGTAAGCGGAAAGTCATGAAGCTTTTGTTTGGTAATTTAGATGAATATGTTAGCAGTCCAATTGTATTAGGGATTGTATAATTGTAATGAGATAGCTGTGTCGCTATTGTGCTGCCAGTGGAATCTATCAATTTGAGAAGAAAGCAGTTGGCAACTTTCACATTGTTTTGTACCCTTGCTTTAATGGCATGGCATTGTACCATAATTTATAGCTAACATTTGCAGCAAGTAGGTGCTAGTAAGCAGCCAAAGGTTGCAGGACTACTTCTGTGTTTAGAGTATGAAGGTTAAAGTATTTTAATTTTTGACAGCAAGAATGTATATTCATCCTGCAATTATTTCAATTAGGATTTCAACTTAAAAGGCATTGTTCTAATTTGACATGTTGCAATTTCTCTACTTTATTTTTTAGGTTAGTCGTAGTTATCTTTTAACTGATTTGATAGTGTAACTTTTTTTTGCATTGTCGGTCTATAGAAGCAAAACCCTTTTAAATATATTTACATGTGTAGGAATTCTGTAAAAATAACAAAAACAATTCTCATAATAATTTGAAACTTTTAGGATAATCTTAATCAAAGAAAAAATTGTTTAATTCTTAAATCTTCATACAAACTGTAAATGAATACTTTATTCAGCTCTCTTTTGCCCCTCTCTACGTGGGAGCAAGTTTTATAGCATGTTTTGGCGAATGCGTTTTTTCTCAAAATTGATTTTTAAGAAAGTATTCTTGGTGAGAAGTTAGTTTGTATTCGGCTAATTGATTTGAGAAACACTTTCGAGCAGCAATTAGTGTTTGGTCAAATTTTTTAAAAATATTTTTTAGTGTATTTTTGTCAAAAGTATTTTTGAAGAGACTTTATTTTTTTCTGCAAAACTGTTTCTGCTTCTACTCAAAATATTTTTTTTTCCTTCAAAAAGTTTGGCCAAACATTTTAATTTTGAAAAAAAAAAAACACTTTTAATTGAAAAAAGATACTTTTATCTAAAAAAAAAAGCTTAGTCCAACAGGCTATTAATTTGGCTTTCGCCCTATGTTGGGAATGTAGTGAAAGAGTTTTAGTTTTATATATTGAGAGTGTCAAAAGTTTGTACTATTTCAGTGTAATATAACTTACTATAGCAGGTTACCATCAGACTCTGGTATGCAGGGGCGGATGTACCCTATCCTTAGTGGTTAAATAGCAAGAAAAATAAAAATATTGGATATAAATTTAAATAATATTTTTTCCGGTCCAAAATAAGTAATTTTTTGATTGTTTTCACGCAGATTAAGAAATTCATCTTTTAACATTAATTAACAATGAAATTGATCATATTAACATTTACTATCTCTTCACATAAGCACTCCTAACACATACTCCAACACTATTTATTCCAACGGCAATATAGGGAAAAAATAATTAATTCATTCTTGAAATTTGGAAAAATCACTTATTTTGGATCACAGTAAAAGGTCAAACAATCACTTATTTTGGACCGGAGGAAGTAACACGTTTATTATTATCGTAATTTCTTCAACTATCGCCTTCTTTAAAATACTGGTGCAACTTATGAAAAATATCTGCATACACCATTGTTGATATGTAACAATTACTACTTACTAATTAAGTTGGTCGCTGATTTGAAGTTAGTTGCCAATATAAAGACCATTTATATCATTTTCTTGATATTTGGACTTCCAAATTAATGAATCACTGGTGTTCTGGCAGATCTAAAATATAGTACGTTGTACTTTTTTGTTGTTTTATGCCATAAATAGTATTTTAAGTGTAACGAAATTAGACTCCGAAATTTCCTCAAATTCATCCCACACTACAGTGCTATTAATGATTTTAATAAATATTTATTGTTTATTTTAAATCTATATTGCACAAATATATGCGTCAAATTAATTTTTTTAAAACAATAAAGTAAAATAAAAATAGATATGTGAAAGGGAGATGATATACTAAAAATGGAGAAGAGAAACTAGAAAGTAACGGACATGAACGCATATAATGCGGAGCTAGGATTCTAATTTTATTGGTTTTGAATTTTAAAACGACGAATTCAAATATTGATAATTGAGTTCTAAATTTAATACAAATAATTATTTAAATAAAATTTATTGGGTTCGTCCGAACCTAAACTTCTAGCTTCGCCCCTAAATGGATGTGCTGTGGTGGAGTCAATGTTTTTTCCAAAATTCCCGGGAAAATGAAATGAACTTCTTTTCGTAAGGCAAGAAAGTCGCCTAAGGAAAGTAGAAGTCTATGCACACTAACCGAATCTTTGGGGAAGGATGGCTTCTGCTAAAGGAAATGGTGATCCCTAGCTTGAGACTCAAACTCCGGAAGCCGACCTGCCAACAGACATTATGGGAGAATACTCTTCACCATCATCAGAAAATGTTGCTTAGCGGCGGTGAGAATTGATGGTGCAAGTGGTTTAGTCATAGTGGTTCACAATTGTGGAGTGACTGGTGGTGGCAGGTTGTGGAGGGGTTGATAGTGGCTGTTATGGACGTGCGTGTCAGAATTTGAACTTTATGAATTTCAGAACGAAAACTTTAATTACTAATAACTGTATTCTAAATTTAATAATTGTATATAATTAATAAATTTCTTAATACGGGTATACTGAATTTTTTCTGATCCGTATCCCGGCTACTAGCTCCGCTCCTGTCAATCTATCTGATGGTGCATGGTTAATGCCAGCGATAATTGCCGGTGTCAATAAATAGAGTACTGTTACCACAATACATTCATACAAATTTTTAACTGAGTGACTCTTAATAATATTAAAATTCTGTACAAGATTCAAATAATACAAACTTATTAAGAGCTAATAAGTGATTATAAAAAAACATACACTTTAATAGGCTGATATTTGAATGATCTAACCTCCGTTAAGTACAAACAAATAGGACGCTATTCACAACTTTTATTCATTCAAGTTGTCATGGGTGTAAATAATGATCATTATATTTGCTCAAATTTTTATTCGATAGTGGTGCCTCGTCACTTTGTAATCTCAAAGGAGCGGTAATAATAACAGTTGTATTGATTTTTATATCATTAATTAATACACTTTAACTTGTTATATGTAGCATATCATATGCTTTATTTCTATATTATTAAATATCAAATTAGACTAATTAATTATAAATTCATAGAGAGTTAATCTGATATTACACCCAAAGTAAGTGATAAAGTGGATGCAAATATTGAATCGTGTATAATAAAGTTGAGAGGTAGGGATAAAGGTAGGATTAAGAAGTATTGGAAAAGGTGATTAGGTAAATTATAAGACGTGGCTCAACTGGAATTTACCGAGGACATGACCCTTAGTAGAAGGTTGTGGAGATCGAGGATTCGGGTACAAGGATAGTAGGTAGTCAAGTGTGTCATTTTTCTTTCTGAATTTGATAGCATTAGTGTTAGTATGGTATCCTTTTGTCCTTCGATTGCTATTACTACCTATTGTTTGATTGCTACCTTTGATTCGCTTCCTTAATATCTTGTTATTGTTGCTATTGCTTCTTTTCTTTAGCTAGGGGTCTATCGGAAACAACTTCTTTACCTTCCTAGGGTAGGGGTAAGGTTGCGTACACTTTACCTAGGGCTGTCAAATTTGGATCAAGCCCAAATGACCGGCCCATTTATTGAACTTAGTCCATCTTGACCCAACCCATTTAAAGTTGGACCTATTTTTAGCCTAAATTGATCCATGAGTTATAACTTTGCCAAAATATCTTAGAAATATTTTTTTTTTGATATGTTATATATGATCATAACAAAAGAAAAAAAGTCTTATTCAGTAATTATACAATTCATAAGAAGACAACACATATTAAGTAAAGTTTGAAAAGAGTTGGGCGGATTGGGCTATAACACGAATTTTTGTCCATTTTGACCCAACAACTCTTAACCCAATTAACTTTTGAGCGGGTCAAATGGGTTGGACTATGGCCCGAATTTAAGCACATTTTGACCAAACTCATCTTAGCCCGAGTAACTTTTAGGCGGGTCAAATGGGTTGGGTTATGACCCGAATTTTAGTCCATCTTGACCCAACCCATCTTAGGCCAATTAATTTTTGGACGGGTCAAATTGACTCAATCCATTTTGACTCGCCTAAACGGTCCAATCGCCGATTTGACACCTCTAACTTTACGTAAAAATTGCATGGGCCCTATTTGGTCGCCCCTTTTTAACCTGTAGCCGCTTTGTTTTTCTGTTTGCATCCGTACCTTTTTTTTTTGTTAAAGCCTTTTAAAAAGACGATTTTGCCCGTTTAAGCTGAAGTTTATGTTAAGCACGTTTAAGCTGCAGTTTTAACAAATGTACTAGAATACTTCAGCTCATGAAAAAGCTCTTTTGGTATGAACTTTTACTTCAGCATGCAGGAGAAAATTACATAGTGCAGGAGAAAAACTTCAACACGTTTTTCCTGAAGTTTTTAAAATGAACTAAACAACTTCAGCATATTTCTGTTGAAGTTTCGGAAAAAACTCATGACAAAAATATTGAATACAGGAAAAAATTTCAGCTTATTTTAATAGTGAAGTCTTAGCAAATAAACTAAAAAACTTCAGCTTATTTAACTTCTAAATTTAACTTCAGCATTCAAGAGAAAATTACGTAGTGCAGGAGGAAAACTTCAGCACGTGTTTCCTGAAGTTTTTAAAAATGAACTAAGCAACTTCAACATTTTTTGCTGAAGTTTCGAAAAAAGCTCATGACAATAATATTGAATGTAGGAAAAAACTTCAGCATATTTTAGTGCTGAAATCTTAGCAAATGAACTAAAAAACTTCAGCTTGTTTAACTTCTAAATTTAACTTCAACATTCAAGAGAAGATTACATAGTGCAGGAGAAAAACTTCAGCAAGTTTGTCCTGAAGTTTTTACAAATGAACTAAACAACTTCAGCATTTTCTGCTGAAGTTTCGAAAAAAGCTCATGACAAAACTATTGAACGCAGGACACAACTTCATCATATTTTAGTGCTGAAGTCTTGGCAAATGAACTAAAGAACTTCAGCTTGTTTAGACTGCAAGACAAACACTTCAGTGTTTTTGGTATGAAATTTTAGCAAATTATGTAAAAACTCAGCTTGTTTAGCAAATAAACTGAAAACTTCAGCATGTTATGCAGGACAAAACTTCAGCATATTTGAATTTTTAGCTTTGACGTTAAATTAGGTTTAACATGAAGAATCTTCTGCTTGACTTTGGAATTCAACGTGAAACAACTTTAGAGGAAACCTGAGGAGAGACAGAGTGATGGAAGAGAACGGTAAAGTGATTTATGCGTGATGCGTCTTTTATATGTTTTGTCAGGGGTATAATAGTCATATTATTGCGGATTTGCAGCTTGCTACCAAATCGATAATTTTTAAAAATAGGGAACATCTTAAAATGTGACACAAATATAAAGTATGACTGCAAATACCCCTAACTTTACCTTTTCCAAACTTCAGTTGTGAAAATTCAGTGAGTTGCTATTGTCGGTGTGTAAAATAAATTAAGTTATACATTGTGAGAAACTTTTTGGTATTTGGCATGAAGTTTCGTGGAATTGTTGGCTTGTATTTTTCCCTTATAAGTATCGTTGCTTTCAATAGTTACAAATTTTACACGTGCCCTAATAGTGAATAAACCAATACAAAGTAGTAGGGCTACCAGCAAAACCTAACGTCGTACACAATTTTCATAACCTCAAAATAAATGCCAAAAACTTTCTCCTTTCTCACAATATATACTCTTTCCACAAATGTCACACTCTTCACTTCTCCCTTTTCTTGGACCAAAAATCAGTGGACATCATACTTCTCTCTTTTATACTCACTAATTTCAGCTCTTTCTCAACCTTTCTATCCAAACATATTGTTATAGAAAAATCCCTTTTCTCTTTTGTACCTAACTTGCCATATATATATCTATATGCATAATGTTGCAGTGTCGTCGTTAGTATATATCCTTCATTTGCTATTTACTATTCTAAAGTCTTTTCATCTTTAACCTTTGACCATGCTAGATTAGGTCTACATATATATATTTGACCCCTATAGTAGTGAAGCTGAACCAGTTCACCTCAATAAATTAACTAGGGTTTTCTGACTCTTACATAGTATGATTTTACAAAAATAACCATCGATAGAAAGAGCATTTCTCGCTTATTTAATATACTATATATTTCCATGGCGGATTTTGTGAGAGCAAAAGTCAATGTAAATTCAAGAAATATTATTCCCAGCAAAAGTAGTGATCTCTCAAACACTACTGTTATTCCTTTCTCAGCTCCACCTTTAAGTCGATACGAAAACCAGAAACGTCGAGATTGGAACACTTTCTGTCAATACCTAAGAAACTACCATCCTCCATTGTCGTTTTCTCATTGCAGCAGTGGTCACGTCCTCGAATTTCTTAGGTAATCTTGAATAATATTTCAACTTATTAATTATTTCTGTTCCTCTATTTAATTTGTTAGTCAAAATAAGAATAAGATATATTTGTATATATTTAAAACTGTGCGTTGAGGGTTTTTTTCTCATCTTTTCTTTGAATTAATTAAGCCTAAATAAGCATGTTCACTTTACTATCTTCTATGGAAATTTACTTTCTCTCTAGCCATTCTGTTAAACCATTTTCCTATTATTCATGTTCTATTCAAAAAAAGAAGACTTTTGAATTTGTATATACTGTATAATGAGATACATATATTTTATGTGGCTATAAATAATTGCATAAAGGTAAATTATTTCTAAATATAGAAAGATGTCATTTTTTTGGCACAAACTCACATTCTTTTTGGTATAAATTGAAATGGAGGGAGTATCATATTTACTGATAATGTAATGCATTTTTTTTTTTTTTTGCATCTATCAGTATAATTAAATTCATTATAGCAAATTACTTACCATTTATTTTAAGTTGTCAATCAATGTTATATATATTAAATAGAACTGCATCCCGATTTTGTAAATATATATTTACTTAAACGCTTAGATTTTCAACAGGTACCTAGATCAGTTCGGCAAGACTAGGTTTTCAACTTTCTCTCGATTGTGTTAGTCTTTGCTCCTATTGTTCATGTTCCATTTAAGTTATACAGTGAGATCTCGCATCCCTGTATAACAACGTTTTACTATAAAATTCAAGTTTTTTCGGAACCAATATCTATGTTATGTTATAATATATATTCTCTATAACATCACTTCGTTATAATATCCAAAAATATTTGGAACAAATGAGGCTGTTATAGAGAGGTTTGACAATGAGAGTGCAAAGATTCTTTTACATTATCAACATAATTTATTCTATTACATCAGGTAATTATTTACATATGTATAGTCACTCTTAAAATAATTTCCGACAGGTACTTGGATCAGTTCGGAAAGACCAAAGTTCATAACCAAAATTGCCCATTTTTCGGCGTGGTGAATCCTCCATCGCCATGCCTTTGTCCATTAAGGCAAGCTTGGGGAAGTCTTGATGCGCTTATTGGGCGTCTTCGAGCTGCATACGAAGAAAATGGAGGAAATTCAGAAATGAATCCGTTTGGAACTCGAGCAGTTAAGCTTTTCTTACGTGATGTTCGTAGTTTTCAGTCGAAGTCTAGAGGTATAAGCTATGAGAAGAAAAGGAAAAGATCAAGAAATCAGGAAGATAGTAACAGTGGGAGAAGTTCAGTCAAATAATATTAATGAGTAATTTGATATATATTTCTATTTTCTCGTATGATATGTCGTCATTTAAGATTTGCTTTACTAACTTCTGCATGACACCTGATTATTTCGATATAATAATAAGTACTTTTGCATGCCTTTTTTTCATTTATATAAGGCGGTTTTTCAGATATAGTTTAGTACTATATATCATGCTCTTGTATAATTGTTTGTTATTGTTGTTGTTAATTTCTTGATTTGGTTTTTCTTGGTTCATAGTTGAAGTGGAAAACTATAACGATGTTATGCTATAACCCTCTTCTTTTCTGCCACTTCTTTGTTAATCTCTCAGCAGTGTATGCAGGATTTTGTTGCAAGTGATCATGCCAACATTCGAAGAAATAAACAAATGAATAAATTATTATATATTAACAAGCTACCGATGCTATTTTTTATATTCATCCCAATATTTTTATTTTTCTTATTATTTATGTATACATATTTAATGCAAATTTTTGACCAAGGGATATCACGTGACATCGCTTGGTAAGATATGCATCTGCCACTGGCTCTCGGAGTATAAATTAACAATCATTATAGTTCGTTTATAAAAGAATGATACTTTATTTTTATTTTTTTTTACCTCTAAAGGCGTGCTCTTAGAGTCATAAAAATGTCGTGCCACATGCTCAAGACATCAACTTCTAATGGTATTTTTGGTATGTGCTAAAAGTCCTTCTTTCTTTTCTAAATTATGTGCTAAGTCAAACATTGCCGTATAAAATAAAATAAAATAAAATGGAGGGAGTATTTTCTAAATGGATTTGCATTTTTGCTTATCTAAACTAGTTATTGTTTCTTGCACTTTTATCTAAGGATACACTTGTGTAATGTCAACTTAGTGTATTCTATAAGCACAATGTTAATATTAGTATTCTTAATTCTTGCAAGCTCTTATTTTTTTACATGATGTTAGGGACATATTTTAATTGAGTACTAGTACTAAAAATAGTCACTAGTCACTCTACCTAGTGGTATATTAGCTAAAAAAAATATTAGATAATTCATAATTTTAAAAATATAGTAATAGATTTAATAGTAAGAACCTTAAAGATTGTACATTTAAGCTTTAAATTCGGGATCCACATATGTACAACATGAATGCAAATATTTGAGAAATGATATGGGACTATATTTTCTGATTTAACTTATACTCCCTCCGGCTTATTTTAAGTGATTTTTTGGCTCTTTTCACACATATTAAGGAATTCATCTTTTAACATTAATTAATAATAAAATTGACCATATTAAACTTAATTTGCTAAATTTAACAAACTATTCCTAGACTCTGTACTCCAAGGGCAACTTTGAAAATAAGAAATTAATTTCTTCTTGCTATCTGAAAAAATCACATATTGTGGACCACAAAAAAAAGCCAATAAATCACTTAAAGTGGACCGAAAGGAGTATACACTTACTGTATAAATAAATTTACTCTGTCATATTGTTGGAAAAAATACATTAATGATAATTTGTTCCAACAAACCAGCTTAGATTACATAGAGTATTATGGTAAATATGTTTATAATTATATATTATTACCCTGCCAAGAAATTACTATTAGTTTTAATCTTAGCTTTTAGCTTTGCTTGTTGATACATTTTAATTTAGAGAAACATTGAATTGAACCCCTTCTCTTTTCTGTAACTCCCCCACCACCTCGTTCTTTGGCATCGACAATTAACATTACGAATTTCATTATTTAGTTTATAGAGGATTGTGAAGTGCAAACATTAGTGGTGTTAAGTTTTGCGTCATTTGTTTTGATGATTTGACAAATTTCATGAGAGAACCGATAAGGAACCTGATACAATTAGTTTTCTTGCGTTTAAAGTAACCAGTCAAATGTCTGGTTCAATTCTCAACGAAATCAGATAAGGGAACAGTAGAGGGAACATATATGGATCAGTTCCTCTGGTCGTCGTATAGTCAACTCTACAACTTTAAACATTCTCAAGACCTTAAGATCACAAGGTTTCAGGTTGGGATCCAGTTTGGGATATGGCTCAACTCTTCAGAGTCGAAGGAACAACTAAGAGAACAGGTCCTTACCAGTTCCCGAGGTGACTGTACGAAGTCAACTCTCCAGCTGGAAAGTTGCTGCCTGCACACGCTACAATACAAGAATAGTGCAACAGTCAACTTTCTGTGAAAAGCTTTTTACCTACCTTGCTTACATCATTGTAAGTGATGTCACACATGTATTATTAACATCAAGGAAGGTAAAACAATCACTTGAACACTTGCAAAAAAAAAAAAATTCTCTCAAGTGCTAGCTGCCACATCTCTCAAGAACAAAGCTACTGCAACCTCAAGGACCAGATCCAAAGATTGAAGATATCTTAAGTCCTTAAGTTTGTTGAGTCTTTGTTATTTTGTTCTTCACTTATAATTTCTTCTTAGCTTAGTTAGAAGCATTGTGTAGGAAAACCTTTGTAAATCATAAACCCTTGTATTTGTGTCTTGGATAGAGTCACTCATGGTGTAAAATCTTTATAATAGAGTTATTACAAAGTGGCTTGTAATAGTGTTGTTACAAGTTAGTGAGTGATTAAGTCTTTGTAATAGAGTTATTACAAAGTGGCTAGTAATAGTGTAGTTATAAGTTAGTGAGGGATTAAGAGGTTAATTCCTAGGTTACAATATGTTGTAATCTAAAGATTGCTCAGTAGTGAAGTTGAAATCCTACAAGGGTAGGTCGTGGTTTTTAATCCCGTTGAGCTGGTTTCACGTAGAATTCCTCTGTGTTCTTTATTTACTATCGATTTACTGTGGGAACAAATAGAGAACCTGGTACCCTATACTGTTTGGTTTTACAATCTGTTGCTTACGGTGTGAACTGATAGAGAACCGGATTCTCTATACTGTTTGAAGGACGCTTACTTTCTATCAAATGGTATCAGAGCAAGTTCTTTCTAAAAGGTTAACACCTAGAAAGGATCTACGTGACTGCTCCACCAAACTTCGAGGAAGGACAATCAACGTACAGACCACCAAGATTCAATGGCCAATACTATAGTTGGTGTAAAGAAAGAATGCATGACTTCATTGTGGCTGAGGACTCAGAGCAGTGGGATGAAATCTGTGATGGACCTTTTGTTCCCATGAAAATTATTGGTGATGGAACAGTTACAGTCCCAAAAACAAGAAAAGAGTACAATGATGCTGATAGAAAGGCTATTGAGAAGAATTTCAGGGCAAAGAAGATTCTTGTTTGTGGCATCGGACTAGATGCGCATCTCAGCTTGTTAGTCTGCTAAGGAAATTTTGGAAGCTCTTCAAACTGCCCATGAGGGAACTAATCAGGTTAAGCAGTCCAAAATTGATATGCTTACTGCTGAGTATGAGCTTTTCAAGATGAAGGAGGATGAGTCTATTCAAGATATGCACACATGTTTCACCTCCATTATCAAGGAGCTTCACTCCCTTGGTGAAGTCATCCTAAGAATCAAGCTGGTTCGGAAAATACTCAGTGTTTTACCAGGTTCTTGGGAAAGTAAAGTGAATGCTATCACCGAAGCCAAGGATTTGCAGAAGTTGACCATTGATGAAATCATTGGAAATCTCAAAACTTATGAAATGAAGAGAAAGAAAGATCTTGAAAGAGGAGAGCCCAAGAAGGAGAAGAACCTGGTTCTCAAGGTTGCCAACAAAGACTCAAGTAGTGATGAATCCGACATGGAGTATCTCACTCGAAGATTCCAAAAGATAGTTCAAGAAAATGGTGGGATTCCAAAGAAAGGAAGTTCCAACAAGAATTTCAAAGAAAATGATTGCTGCCATAAGTGTGGAAAGTCTGGACACTTTATTAAAGAATGTCCTCTTCATAAGCAGGATCATTATAAAACCAACACTGATAAGGTGGCTAAGAGGAACCAGGTCCCTGACGGGAAGTTCAAAAGAAGAGATATTGCTGACAACATGGTGAAACAAGCTTTGGCTGACTTGGGAAATTCCTCCGCTGAATCTGAAGGTGAAGATGACCAAGGAGATACATCTATGATGGTTGCTGACAATGGATCTTCAGAATATGAGTCAATCTTTGCACTCATGTCTAAATCTGATGATGATGAGGACAAGGAGGAAGATGAGGTAAGTTTTCTATATGTTCAAAGAAATTTGAAAACTTACTCTAAGAAAAAATTGATGTCCTTAGCAAATGTGTTGATTGATTCCTATCATAGCCTCATTAATGAGAAAAATGCTTTAATATAAGAAATTGGTGACATAGAACAATAGAGGGATAATATGGTAGTTTCCATTGTATATTTGAAGGAACAAGTGTGGAAGAAGTAACTAGAGAAAATAACTTGTTGAAAATCCAAACGAAGAAATGGATGGACAACACTAAGGGTAAAAAAGTGGCTAGTGAGGCTCAACTTGAGCTTGAGAATGAGCATAAGAAAGTTAAAACAAGTCTTGTTGTTGAGCTTGAAAATAATAGACAACTTCAGGAGGATTTGAAAAGGGTTAAAATGATCTTGATAAGTCACTTAATTGTACCTGGTCATCTAATGTAATAACATCTATGTACAAGATTAATGGTGAAGACAAGCAAGGAGTCGGGTTCCAAAAGGATAAAACCTCCTATAATCCCCATAGCAAGTATGTAACTATGGCTGATAATAGGTTGTGCACTCACTATGGTCAAATAGGTCATTACAAGGACTCTTGTAAAACTAAAATTCAGTCTTTTCAGAAAGTAAAGTTTTTGTTGAAAAAAGGCCTATTGATGAGGAACCTGGTTCCTTGAAAAGAAAATATGTGCTACCTGCATGGGCCAAAAAAAAAAATTTGATCCGCCCGTTATGTCATTATAAGGGACCCAAGCGGGCTTGGGTTCCTAAGTCTAATCATTAATTTAGTGTGCAGGCTGAAGTGAGAGGTAGCAGTAAAAAAATGATACATGGATAGTGGCTACTCTAAGCATAAAATTAGAAGAATGAATGATTTCCTCTCACTCTAGGCCTTCCAAGGTGGGAGTGTGTCCTTTGGAAACAACAAGAAGGCTATATTCTTGGTGTTGGAAAAATTGAAAAAACACTCTCCCATGCAATTGAAAATGTGTACTATGTGAATGACTTGAAATATAGCTTGTTGAGTGTGTCTCAAATCTGTGAGAAGGAAAAATGAAGTGAAGTTCTTGTCCAACTCTTGCACTTTCACCAATCTTAAAACTGGTGAAATGGTATTGATAGCCAAGAGATTCAAGAATATCTATGTTGCAGACCTTGATTCACTTAATGGCGGTGATATAACATGCTTAAGTGTCATTGATGATGATTTAGAGTTATGGCACAGATGACTGGGGCATGCGAGTTTTTATTTGCTGAACAAGTCTGTTATGGAGAACCTGGTTGATGGGCGAAGCATTCAACACTGCTTGCTACTTGATTAATAAATGCATGGTCATGTCCCTTCTCAAGAAGTCTCTCTATGAATTGCTCAAGGGGAGAAAACTAACGCTGACTTACCCGGGAGCCTTTGGATGCAAAATGTTTTGTTCTCAACAATGGTGACGAATGATTACATAACAAATAAGATGAAGATGGAGAATTTACAAATGCTCCTGATGAAACTATATATATTGCAAATGGAAAGACTGGTTTATGAGTCAAGTCATGCAAAGCGATTAAGGAGATTCAGCAGAATCTCCAAAAGGCACAGAGAAACCTAGTTCCTCTATCACCTCGACTAAAGCTGAACATAGGGTTGTTGATGCTGCATTAGGTACTCTTGATGCAGAACAAATGAGTGGAAGTCATGATTCTATTGATGTCAATGATGATTCACGTATGGGGGAACCTGGTCCTTCAAATTCTGAAGTTCAAGTATCCCTTCAAAATGTAATCACACCCTTAGAATCTTGTATTCAACCTAGTTCTAAGGCAAGGAACATGTTTTCTGTCTCAGCGTTCTTGTCTCAAATTGAGCCGAAGAACATCAAAGAAGAATTGAAAAATGCTAACTGGATAGCTTCTATGCAAGAAGAACTCCATCAGTTGAGAGGAACCAAGTGTGACACCTGGTCCCTAGGCCTTCAGACACAATAATGATTAGAACCTATCCCAAAAGACTCTCACTTAATGGCTGCCAAGGGAATTTTGAGGTATCCTAAGGGAACCAGGACCTGGTCCTCGTCTACTTTTCAGGAGATACTTTTGACTTGGTTGGATATGCTGATGCTGATTATGTTGAATATCTGGTGGATAGAAAGAGCACATCTGGAACGACACATTTTCTTGGGTCATACATGATCTCATGGGGTACAAAGAAACAAACTGTGTGGCTCTTGCTATTGTTGAAGCTGAATATGTGGTTGCTGCTTCTTGTTTTGCTCAACTACTACAGATCAAGCAATATCTTGAAGACTTTGGTGTATTTACAACTTGAACCCGATACAACACAAGAGGACAAAGCACATTGATCTGCGACATCACTTTTTGAGGATAATGTTGAAAAGGTTCTAATTTGTTTCTTGGAGACGAAGGACTAGGTAGCAGACATCTTCACCAAGGCACTGAGTAGTGAACACTTTGAAAGAAATCGTCAGAAGTTGGGGTTGATCAAGCTTAACTAAGGACCTGGTCCCTCGATGATTGGCTATGTTAAGAAGGAAAGGTACATTGCTAAAAAGTGTTTTTTGGAGACATCTAACTCAAATTTATATTGTTACTGGTATACATACATGGCAGTTTCAGGACAAAACAAGTAAGAGTGATATTGTCCTTCTAGGAGTTTTTGCTCAAATTTTCAAAAACCGTCAAGGAACCTAGTTCCTGTGACTCAGGTTAGTAGTCTCTTTAATACTTATATGCCTTTTTAAACTGATGAAGTGTAATGTCATTAATTTATTCCCATCTCTCTCCAAATTTTTGAAGTCCAAAATGTTAAACCTTTTCTGAACTGTCCTGTTGCCTCGAAAAACCATTTCCTTTTCTCACACCCAACCAAAACCGATTCTTTACTTCAAAACTAAATCAACCTTATCTCATAAAGAATCTTTCTCTCAAAATATGCTAGAAGTGAACCCAACTCTGTCACCTCCCAAAATCCTAACTCCATCTGAATCGAAACCCAAGAAGTCTTTAGTAGATTTTGATGGGACTTTAACTGAAAAAGAACGGGATAGATCTAATACTCTAGAGAGTGAGGCTGAAATTATTGATGGGTTTGTAGAAGCCTTGAAGAATGGAGGAATCGGTGAATGTACTGAAAAAAGGTGAACTGAATGACGTCCTTGGTCCCTCAAATCCTTCTCAAGATGTTAATTCTAATGATGATCTTTTTCTTTTTGAGTTATGTGTTTAAACAAACTTCCGATCCGGTGAAAAGGATTGATAAAAAGTAGGCTGATTGATGTGACTTGCTGATGTGGTGATTGTGGAAGACATAATGAAGTGAAAAAATCTTCACTTGTGAAAAAAAAATGAGAAAAGAAAGTTGGCTGAGAAAGATGCAGCAGATGATAAGGGTGAACAGATTGAGAAGAAGAAGAGGGAGACATGGCCGCTCAGGGAAAGAAAGTGTAGTGAGAGTGATTAACCTGGTCCCTTACATAAGCAAAAGGTTGAATTATCGGGTTTTGAGAGGTAGAAGACTCTGAAGTCTCAGAAAGTGCTGTTAGGAAGAGTGTTGACTCTGATATTGCTGAAAAAATGGAGGAACTTCTTGACATTGTTGATTTCCAAAAAAAAAAAAAAATAGAATCACCTCTTTGTTCCTCCAAGTTCCAACGTGGACAAAGAGATCAGATGATCATTGATCAAAGGATTGTGAATGAACGAATGTACAAGCTCATCAAGGCCTTAACCCCTTACTTTTCCTCCTGCCCAGTGATCCATGTCTTTCACTCCTTCCAAATTTCCTTGAATTCCTATTTGCTTTTGATCCCTATATTTGATGTTGGTACTTTAGTTGTTTAATTGTTATATTATGTATTGTTGAAACTACTGTGATTTTATTATAATTACTCTACTATGGGAAATCACTCTATTTTGTGAAATGACATTCACTTGTTGTTCTTGTTATTGTTTATACTGTGTTGCCCAAGTGGCATGAGTTAATGTTACTGAACTTCTTTTTGGCTATGCTTCTTCTGTTATTCTTTTCAATGATGCCAAAATAGGGAAGTTATATAGGTTTCAACATGGGGGAGGAACATAATCAAATTGATATGTTGTGTTGTGCATGAAAAATAGCTCTGCTTCACAGGGGGAACGTTGAACGTTGCTGATAACATGTTGATTATAGGTCTGATCCGCAGGAAACATGTGAGAAATCTGGTTCTCAAGAGGAACACTAATTTGGGTTTTTCATCATCAAAAAGGGGGAAATTGAAAAGTTATGTTATTTTGTGTTTTGATGATTAGCCAAACAATCTTGAAGAACCAGTTGTGATCAGTTCCTTTGTTCTGGTTCTCATGAAATATGGCTGATTCGCAGGGGGAACAATGTGGAGATCTGGTTCTCAGGGGGAATATTAATTCTAAGTTTGTCATCATCAAAAAGGGGGAAATTGTTAAGTTATGCGTCTTTTGTTTTGATGATTTGACAAACTTCATGAGAGAACCAGATAAGAAACCTGATACAATTAGTTCTCTTGCATTCAGAGTAACCAGTCAGATGTCTGGTTCAATTCTCAACAAAATCAGATAAGGGAACAATATAGGGAACATATATGGATAAGTTCCCCTGGTCGTCGTATAGTCAACTCTACAGCTTTAAATATTCTCAAGACCTTAAGATCACAAGGTTTCAGGTTGGGATCCAGTTTGGGATATGGCTCAACTCTTTAGAGTCGAAGGAACAGCTGAGGGAACAGTTCCTTACCAGTTCCCGAGGTGATTGTACGAAGTCAACTCTCCAGCTGGAAAGTTGCTGCCTGCACACGCTATAGTACAGGAACAATGCAGCAGTCAACTAACAGAAGAGCCTATATATGAAATAAAAATGGAAAGATATATAGTTATAATTGGTTAGGAATTTATGTATCGGATAATGTGACGAGGTTATTATTATTATTATACTAAAAGACAAACACATGTATATGCTGATTTGGGATTAAATTATTGATACCATAATTTATATATATACATATATATATATATATATATATATATATATATATATATATATATATATATATATATATATATATATATATATATATANATATCCTTCTAGGTCGCATAAAATTTCAGCATTGCGAAAACTACTTTATTAGAGGATGCCATATATAGTTTCTTAAAATCTTGCCATTTTTAGGTTTTTGTCTAGTGTATATGTACTTGCTCCTCACATATAATCACTGCTTAAAAAAATTGGAATTAGTTACGAACGTCGTCGCTAATCTGTCTCTAAATCGCTCATAGCTACTAGAATTTTCTGATAAATTGTCGTTAATCCGTCGCTAACATCTTGTTTGGACCAGGGGAGGGTGCACACTTACCGAAATAGTGTCACGCAACACTGCTTCGTCGAAATTTTATACAAAATATGTATTAATAAATGTATGAAAATGGATAAGTAGTAAAAAATGACCCCATTTGACATAAATTGTGTCTTGTGTTTGACCAAAAATAATAATTCTTGGTTAAACTAATTAATAAGTTATTAAGAAGGGTTAATCCTAGTTAGAGTTAATAATTCAAGATCTTAGATGGATAACACGAATAGTGGTTTGGCTGAATAAAAGCGTTATCAATAAATGTGGTTTGATGCAATAATATGTAAGAAGATCAAGCATTAAATAACATTAAATGGCAATAAATATAAATAGAGAGGAAGATTCTCCCAATATTGAAGAGGGTGAAGGATTCCTTTCTCTGACAATGATGGATGACAAGAGTATGAGAGAATATTGTGCACTTTCTTGGATTTGACGGAAATGGCAATAGATAATCCACAAAAAGGTTGAATCTTTTCTAAAAGTAGTTCTTTATATTTTTCGTGAGAGTTTATCCTTTTACAAGTATTATTATCATATATAATGTTACATGTCTTTTCCCCCTTCTTTCCTTATATTTATATGGGATATTCCCAGTAAACTCTAAAGTACAACCAGAGAGAATATTCAGCAAAATATTTCCTCTAAAGATACCGGTACAAAACTAGCCGTTATTTCTAACTAGACTACTTGGCCTCGGCCACGACTGGTCGCTGGCTATTCGAAACGTGCAATTACTGGTCGACCACGACCACTCAACTCGTAATGGTTTGTGAGTCGCTCTTCACGTCCTTTTCTGCACGACTCTATCCTTAATCCGATTTTGACCCATACAGTTAGTCCCTCCACTTATTGAGGTCGCTCTTTGGTCGACCTCGTTGAGAGGACTTCGTCAGTCGTGATCGGGAAATTCATATGGATGAGATTGAATGAAAAGGATCTCGCATGAGACAACAACGTGGCACTTTAAGAATCAAAACTCACTGTGACATCAACTTAGGGTGACATAACTGTTGTAGGCATCATCATTACGCGTCTTCCCAACGTGCTGCATCATTTCCCATGCCTTTGTCAATTCGATTCCTTTGCATCTGACATTTCAATTCTCACGCACCTGACGGTTGGTGTTCTCGATTTGAGTGTCTGCTTTCTATAAATAAGGGAGGAGGGATCTGAATAACCCTTTCCATTTTCTGAATTATGAAAGTTTACCCTTCTCCCTCTCATACCCTTCTCCCTCTTATTCTTCTTGTGTTCTTTCCCTAATTGCCTTCATCCTTCGCACTTTCCGGTTCCGGTGATCTCTGCAATTTCTGCTCTCCTTTGAGACCATATTCTTAACACTTACAATTAATCAAAGATGTCCCCCACTTCCCATGTTTCTGGTGTTTCGTCCGAACCAACGTCACTATCAGTGAGGATGCCTCTCAATGAAGATGACGTTGCTTCCATTGCTGAAGACGACAACTTTCCGACCGTGGAGGAGATCATTTCTCAAAACGATAAAGCTAGGTGAGATTTCTCAAAATCAGATACAGAAGAAATTAAGCCCGTACTTTCCGAACTGGATGCAGACGCCTTGGCCAAACTTAGGGCTAATTACAGCATTCCAAACCCGCATCAACCTGGTCCCGGCTGGTAGTGACGTAGTTCAAGTCCACTGTCCTGGGTATTGCGCCATTTACGCATACCCTTTCTAGGTGGGATACTCTCTTCCTCTTCTCCCGCTAGCAGAAGAATTCTGCTGATATTACAAGGTCTTCCCGGTCCGGATCTCCCCATACATCTACAAACTCTTTCTGATGCTGACGAAGTAAGTGGAGCTGGCCAACCGCGGAGTTTTTATTTGTCACCTGTTACACCTCTTTGCACCGCATTTCCTCAAAGGTACGATGTTTCATCTTCTCCATCGTGGGATCAAAGGACTGATCGAAAAGATGGATGACAGGGCCAACCGCCATTTTAATTTCCACTTTTTCTACGTTAAAACTGAGCACGTGGTGACAAACCCTAGCGGATTCCCCGAAGTGTGGACCTTTGCTCATAAGTATCTCTATTAACTGATTTCTTATCTTGTCTTGCTTTGTTGATGACCTAAATGCTCTTCCTCTTCTTTCGTGCAGCCGAAAGGGAGCCTCATACGTTGGTCGCTGATATTCGGGACTGGGTGAGCCAGATTTTGCTCTGCATGGTGGGGGTTCGCGAGTGGTCGTTATTCCACAAGAAGTTTGGTCGAAGGCTCTCTGCGACTGGTGAGTCTTCGGTTTGGACCTTCGTTTATTCTTGTGTTAACATCATTTTATTTTTCCTTATTTTCTTCAAACTGATTTTGTTTGGTACCAGGTTGGAGGGCTTCAATGAAGAAGGAAGGCTCCTACCCCCGCCTTCCATCGGTCGGGTGCTTCTATGATTCGTTGCTTACTGTTTCCGTAGGCAAGCCTACTCGGACTGTGGCTCCTTCCTAGACCTCGACCCCACACGGACCTAGCCGCCGAACAACGGCTCCATCGGCGGGGACTGAGACTTCCCCTGTTTTGCACTTGGTGAACGAGTCGTCACCGAGCGAGGATGAAGCAGCTCCATTAAAGAGGCGGAGGAGAGAGCTTGGAGGTGACTCGGTAGGAACTGAAGGGTTAATAAAGGGTGATCTCGATTAGGCCACGGCTGCATCCGAGGGCGGCGTGTCCTTATACAGTGAGAGTCTGCCCCCTTCGGAAAATGTGGAAATTATTTCCTTGCCTGACACCGTTGTGGAAAGAGGAGAACAGACTGAGGTGGTTGAGGTTATTCCGAAGAGTGATCCATCGTCGTCGGGGCACGCCGGCATCCCTTCTTCTGCCGATGTTAGGGGAAAGAACGTAGTCATAGATGGTTACGAGTCTTGTTCTGACATCGACCTTGTTGAGGTTCAGATGTATAACAAAGGGTTTACTCGGGTGGAGTTGAGGTCGGAGGGGACCACTCGTAGTATAATCATCCCCCTCGACCTAGATTTGCAGAAGCATGCGCACAGCGTAGACCCTGACTGTCACGCCCCAAATTCGAGGGACGCGACCGGCACTCGACTGGGTGACCCCAGTCAAGCGAACCTGATTTGCCTTTCCCACCCAATGCGTTTCCCCGTGTTTATAACATACATTATTTATTTGAAACAGTGAGATAAGCTTAAAAGTGCATGAATACCACATTAAGTCCAATTTATGCATATTAGATACGCCACTTCCCGATACGGACCACGATAAAAATACATACAACCACTGCCCAAAATACACATATACACCCACATAGTGTCTACGGGGCCTCTAAAAGTACTAGGAGTTTATACAAACTTGTCGGCAATAATGCCCCGGCTATACATTACAATACATAATATACTCAAAAGGAGATGGCATGCACTACACATGGCCCCGGGAGGAAGTGGGGCTCACCAGTACAGATAAGAAAGGATGAGGAGAAAGCACCACTAATAGCAAACTGAGCAACCCGCTATGGACCCACCTACATCCATATAAAATATGTAGCGCCCCCGATAAAAGGGACGTTAGTACTGTGGAATAGTAAATCATGTACACGGTGTTGCCATAATCGTTCAACTCATTTACATCATTTCACAATACCCTTTTTCATTATTTTCCACACACGGATTTTAGCCATTTTACACATTCCCACATTTGGGCACATCATCAATCTTTCATTCATTACACATCCTTTCATATCGATACCATTTAGCATTTACGAGTTTTGCACAGAATGAAATAGGCACATCAACACACTTTTCACAACCTCATATAGCATGGTAGCATGGCACTCAACTAGGACAATCGGAGAATAGAATCATATTTCTCAACACGTTTGAACAATCAATTCACATATTTCCAAACAAGGTACACATACCGAATACTCGGACCCAACAAGAGGATTCTACGAAGGTTAAAGTTAGCCATACATACCTGGGGTCAAAATTCCTTTTTAACTTTTTCTCACAAATCACCGGACCGACTAGTACCGTCAATCTAGTTCACCATTAAACATATTCAACTTAGAATTGGAAATCATTCATGCAAATTTGAAAACTTTAAGCATTTTATCGAATGTTATGTGACCCCTTAGATTGCCAGCCCCTTTCTAGTGAAAGGTTACTCCAACCTATTTTCCTTTACTAGATTATGATAAATTGGGTACATGCATGCGAGATTATTAACCCCATCTTTATGAACTATTCTACCCATGTTTCATTTTAATAAAAATCTTGAAATTAGGGTTAATGAGGTAGAAGCTTACCTCTTAGAGTGAAGAAATTTGTGTTCTACTTGATTAGTTCCAAGCTTGAGTGATGAAGGAAGACCAATTTGATGGAGTTGGGACTTTCTCTCTCTAGAACCCACTCTTTCCTCTCTTTAATATCTCATAAAAATGGTTAAAAATGAAGGGGAGGGGTGCTTTTAATGAACTGGGGTCGGGTGTTAAAATTAGAAAAATAGAAACCTGACACAAGAATGCGGTCAGGAATGCGATCGCATTCCCGACATGCGGTCCGCAGAACCGGCCGCATAATGTTCCTCAAGATGGGCCAAAATTCGAAACATACTGCCCAGGTATGCGACCATTGTGCGGTCCGTATACACGTTATGAGATCGCATTATGCGTCGCATAAATTCCCTCCCAAAACCAAAGGCAACAATGCGACGGCTATGCGGTCCGCAGAACTGAAATACGATCGCATATTGGAACGCATAGTTGACTTCGAATGGGGCAATGATCTGCCCGTGTATGCGACCATTATGCGGTCCACATACACGTTATGTGATCGCATAGTGCGTCGCATAACACCTATTTTCTGGAAAAATTTATTCTTTAAGTCTCGGGGTACTTTTTACTCAATTTAGGTCCGTTTTTAAAATTTTCCACAATAAAACAACTCGGGGACTCATTCTGACATTATTTTAAAACAAAAAAATTTTACGGGTCTTTACATCCTCCCCCCTTAAGAATCATTCGTCCTCCAATGAGGGTTTTGGGAATCATTTAGTCTTGAAATCATGATATGCAAAGTTCCAGATTTTCACTAACTCCGATATTTCGGAATTTTTTTTTGCCAGAGTTCCCTTTGTTATTAGACCTATCTACTTGTTAGAGAGCCCCCGAAACACATTTCCAAGCACCATTACACAATTTTAATCACCCAATAACTGACACATAACGTTGTTACCTCAACAATTGGCAATTATTCAATCATTTTGTCAACTACACATAGGTTTTTCTTCTTATACCATAAATTTGCACATGATTCACATTTTTGCACATAACTTGGTCGTTTTAATGAGTCCCATACAACCCAATCACCTCAATATACTATATTCATTTCAATTAATCATTACCAACCTACACTACTATTAATCACTTGCCTAACACATACGTTCCACAAAACTTTTATTTACCTCAAGGGTTGCACACTACTCAAATAGAACTGCGGATTCAGTTTTAACACACATTGGAAAATTACAACAATAAGGCAATTAGGGGAAGATGGGGTGCTTTTGCACAAAACCGAACATAAAAGATAATTTGCTTAGAGATGACAGTTCTAACGAACACTACTAGACTTATTCAAACAAATGGGGATATTTTTATTTCATCTCATTTTCCACTTCCCACGTGGCTTCCTCTATGTGCTGACTTCGCCACAATACTTTAACTGAAGCAATTTCTTTGTTCCTCAATCTACGGACTTGTCTATCAAGAATAGCAACCGGAACCTCTTCATACGATAATTCTTCATTAACCTCAATAGTCTCAACTGGCACGATGGCTGATGGATCTCCAACCACTTTCTTCAACATGGACACGTGGAACACCGGGTGCACTAATGACAATTCAGGGGGTAATTCCAACCTATAAGCCACTTGTCCTATCCTTTGAGCAATCCGATATGGCTCGACATACCTTGGACTCAATTTCCCTTTCTTCCCAAACCGCATCACTCCCTTCATGGGAGATACTTTCAAGAATACCCAATCATCAACTTGGAATCCCAATTCTCTTCGACGAACGTCCGAATAGGATTTTTGACGGCTCTGAGCGGTTTTCATCCTCTCCCGAATGACTCTGACCTTTTCCAATGCCTGGTGCACAAGATCTGGCCCTAAAAATTCTGCTTCGCCAACCTCGAACCACCCAATCGGATATCTACACCTCCTTCCGTATAATGCCTCAAATGGGGCCATCTGAATAGTAGCGTGAAAGCTGTTATTGTAAGCAAATTCGATAAGCGGTAAATAATCATCCCAACTACCCTTGAAGTCCAAAAAACAAGCCCATAACATATCTTCAAGCGTCTTAATAGTTCGCTCTGCCTGACCATCAGTCTGCGGATGGAAAGCTTTGTTGAGATTTACGTGATTACGCAAACCTTGTTGAAATTTCCTCCAAAAATTAGCCGTGAACTGGGCTCCTCGGTCGGAGATAATAGAAACTGGAGTACCATGAAGCCTGACTATTCCTTAGTATACAACTGAGCGTACTGTTCTGTAGTATCGGTGGACTTGACCGGCAAGAAGTGAGTTGATTTCGTGAGTCGATCCACTATCACCCAAATAGAGTCGAACTTGCACTGAGTGCGAGGTAACCCTACCACTAAATCTATGTTGATCATTTCCCATTTCCACATTGGAAGTGCCATAATCTGAGTTAACCCACCAGGCCTCTGATGCTCGGCCTTCACCTGCTGACAATTTGGACATTTAGATACAAAGTCTGGCACCCCCCTTTTCATACCGCTCCACCAATTAACTTCTCGGAGATCTTGATACATTTTCGTAGAACCTGGGTGCACGGAATACCTGGAACTATGAGCTTCCTCCATCACCCTCTCCCGAAGATTATCCACATCAGGAACACATAACCTTCCTTGGCACCGCAAAACACTATCATCGCTCCCGAGTGAAAATGCCGAAATCTTGCTATTCAAAACTGCCTCCTTCAACTGCGCCAATGCTGGATCAATAAACTGCTTCTCCTTGAATTCCGCTACAAGTGATGATTCTGCCCCATTATGCACCATGACTTTCTCCTCAATTGAGGTCAAGAGACAGACCCCCGGACTAGCCAATTGACAAACCTCCCGAGCCAGCAGCCTCTGATCTTCCTCCAAATGAACCAGACTACCCATAGACTTTCGACTGAGAGCGTCGGCCACTACATTTGCTTTCCCTGGATGGTACAGAATTTTCATATCATAATCCTTAAGCAATTCTAACCATCGCCGCTGCCTTAAATTTAACTCCTTCTGCCTGAACAAATATTGGAGACTCTTGCGGTCTGAGAACACGTACACATGGACCCCATACAAATAATGCCGCCAGATTTTTAATGCAAACACAACTGCCGTGAGTTCTAAATCATGCGTCGGATAATTCTTCTCATGATTCTTGAGTTGCCTGGAAGCATTGGCTATAACCTTCCCGTGCTGCATCAACACACATCCCAAACCAACCCTTGAAGCATCACAATAAACCACAAATCCCTCTGTGCCTTCTGGAAAAGTTAACACCAGTGCTGAAGTCAATCTTGATTTCAATTCCTGAAAGCTCTTCTCACAAGCGTCGGACCATTGGAACTTAGTTGCCATCTGTGTCAATTTAGTCAATGGGGAGGGGAGGGTAGAGAACCCCTCCACAAAACTCCGATAATACCCGGCTAGGCCCAAGAAACTGTGAATCTCTGTCGGGGTCGTTGGTCTAGGCCAATCCTTTACTGTTGTGATCTTCTGGGGGTGAACCTTAATCCCTTCTCTGGAAACAACATGACCCAAAAATATAACTGAATCCAGCCAAAATTCACATTTTGAAAACTTGGCATACAATTGGTGCTGACGAAGAGTCTACAGAACTGCCCTGAGGTGATTAGCATGATCCTCCCGACTGTGCGAGTAGACAAGGATGTCGTCAATAAAAACAATCACGAAGGAGTCAAAAAACGGTTTGAAAACCCGATTCATAAGATCCATGAAATCCGCTAGAGCATTGGTCAGTCCAAAAGACATTACCAAAAATTCAAAATGGCCATAACGAGTTCTGAAGGTGGTCTTAGGAATATCCTGCTCTCTGATCTTCAACTGGTGATATCCCGACCGTAAATCAATTTTGGAGAAGAAACTCGCACCCTGCAATTGGTCGAACAAATCATCTATCCGAGGCAGTGGATACTTGTTTTGATAGTGACTTTGTTGAGCTGCCGATAATCAATACACATCCAAAGCGACCCATCCTTCTTCCTGACGAAAAGAACCGGAGTGCCCCACGACGACACACTTGGCCAAATGAACCTCTTCTCTAATAAGTCTTTCAACTGCACCTTTAACTCCCTCAACTTTGCTGGCGCCATTCTGTATGGTGGAATAGATATTGGCTGCGTATCTGGCAATACATCAATCCCGAAATCGATCTCTCTATCTGGCGGAATCCCTGGAAGCTCTTCCGGAAACACTTCAAGAAACTCATTCACGACTGGAACGGACTCGGGGGCAGATACTTCTGAAGTGGTGTCTGCAACCCGAACCAAGTGATAAACACACCCATTTCTAATCATCTTCGAGGCCTTAAGGTAGGAAATAAAACTGCTCTTTGGCACCACACCATTCCCTTTCCATTTAATAACTGACTCATTAGGAAACTCTAGTCTCATAATTCTGGTTCGGCAGTCGAGTTTAGCGAACCACGAGTAAAGAAAATCCATTCCCATGATAACATCGAAATCTACCATCCCTAGTTCGATAAGATCGGACGTGCTATCTCGACCACACACCGTGACAACACAATTCCTATAGACTCGTGCGGCTGTGATGGAATCACCAACAGAAGTCGACACATAGAACGGCTTATGAAGTTGTTCAGGTTCTATCCCAAAACTTGAAGCAATAAATGGGGTAACATAGGACAAGGAGGACCCCGGGTCAATAAGAGAATAACAATCAAGGGCTTGAATAGCCAGAATACCTATAAGAACATCTGGAGAAGCCTCCGCACTCTAGCGACCACTCAAAGCATAGAACCGGCTGGGTCCACCTCTACCACGAGCTCCACCTCTAACTGCACCACGCCCTGCTAGAGCTGGAGGACGTACCGAAGATGCGGCGACTGAAGAACTGGATGGATGAGAAAAACCACTACCCATGCCCTGACTGGGCGCATGACAATCCCGCCAAATATGACCTCTCACCCCACACCCGTATCATACCGGGATATCCTGGCAACAAGGCTCGGTATGGAACCTCCCACACTTAGGGCACGGAGCCCTCCTCTGCTGCTGGAACCTCCCTCCTGGATGACCGGACTGATGGGGTCTCCTACTGTCTAATTCTGGTCCCGAGCAACTACTCTGCTGACAACGGTGCACTGGATGAGGACTGAGCATAAGACTGGGATGACCCTGATAGCCCTCTCCCCAGAACTAGTCTCCCTCCTTCAACTGAACTCCCCGAGTGGCCCGGTGACCGGACCCTGCTAATACTCTGCCTCTCCGAACTTATCTTCAATTTTCTAGGCTCCGTGGCCTTGGCAAATCCCACTATCTTACCATAATTCAGGTCTGAGTGCAAGGCAGCTGTAGCAGCTTCATTCACAACCAAGGGACTGAGGCCCTGAACAAACCGTCGAACTCTAGCATCCATAGTCGATACTAACTGAGGAGCGTACTTGGACAACCTCACGAACTCCATGTGGTACTCCCACACACTCATATTACCCTGCTTGAGAACCTCAAACTCCATAGCACAGACATCCATAGTCTCGGCAGGCAAGAAGTGATCCATAAAAGCATCAACGAACTCATCCCATCTTGCCGGAGGACTTCCCTCCCCACGGGAATCCTCCCACATCTCGAACTAGGAATATGCTGCTCCCCTCAGCTTGTAAGATGCTAACTCAACACCCTCTGTCTCTGTGGCCTTCATAACCCGAAGCGTCTTGTACATTTCATCTAGAAAGTCCTGCGGATCAGCCTCTGGATCAATACCTGAGAACTTTGGAGAGGCCAACCGCAAAAACTGGTTGACTCTGGAACCGGCGGAATCTCCCTGTTCGCTAGAGGATGCAGGGGAAACATGAGATCTTTGGGCCTGAGCGGCCACTAATTGGTTCAACATATGAATAGCTCCCCTGAGGTCCCCATCGGAAGTACCGGGACCAGAAGCTAGAACCGAAGGAGGATCAGGAATATTGGCGGGAGGGATTGTAGCAGCCTCCGCCGCAACAGGAATAGGAACACTCGAATCGAAAACAGAAAGGCCAGATGGATTCAAGGTCGGGGATTCGCTCTCGCCCGCACCATCGGATACGAAATTCATGGCCACACTTGGGGCGGCATTGGACTCTAGGACGAATCGAGCTCTCTTCTTTGGTGTCATCACTGAAAATTTTGGAACAGAGTACGAGTTAGACAAGAATATTCTCACTTTCCACTTCACCCCACGATATAAAATAATAATGAAAAGGGTGTTTCCTAAATGTCTATGTAGCCCCCTAATTATAGATGTAGTCGACAACACACCAATAAGAAAGGATCTACTAGACACGGCTCTGAGACATCCTGGGACACCTTTAAAACCTTAGGCTCTGATACCAAGTTTGTCACGCCCCAAATTCGAGGGACGCGACCGACACTCGACCGGGTGACCCCCAATAAAGCGAACCTGATTTGTGTTTCCCACCCAACGCATTTCCCCGTGTTTATAACATACATTATTTATGTGAAGCGGTGAGATAAGCTTAAAAGTGCGTGAATACTACATTAAGTCCAATGTATGCATATTAGATACGCCACTTCCCGATCGGACCACGATTACAAATACATACAACCACTGCCCAAAATACACATATACACCCACATAGTGTCTACGGAGCCTGTAAGAGTACTAGGAGTTTATATAATACTTGTCGGCAACAAGGCCCCGGTTATACCTTACAATACATAATATACTCAAAAAGAGATGGCATGCACTACACATGGCCCCGGGAGGAAGTGGGGCTCACCAGTACAGCTGAGAAAGGATGAGGAGAAAGCATCACTAACAGCGAACTGAGCAACCTGCTATGGACCCACCTACATCCATATAAAAGATTTAGCGCCCTCGACAAAAAGGACGTTAGTACTGTGGAATAGTACTAGTATGTATGAACAAACTTTATCCCAAGTACAATCAAACAATACACAAATAAGAGACAATAATATAACCAATCAATCAATGCACGTGGAAAGAAACAACCAAAATCAACAAGTTTCACAATCTCTCCTTTTCCCCTTTCAACATCACCATATTCAAGAGTTCCATAGATTTTCATTTCAATAGTGATAATGATCACATTCCATCCTTATTACCTCGGCCACCCTATTTCCTCGGCACCCTTATTGACTCACACCTTATCAAGCTTATTACTTTGTGTTGCAGCGTGCAACCCGATCCCACCTGACAATCATATTTCATAACAGCAACGACAAACAATTACATCACAAGAATTATCACCTCAATGAATACAAGTTCATATCAACAATTTATGTATTTTGTCCCAAGGAACCATAACTCTCATCAAGTAGTAAATCATGTACACGGTGTTGCCATAATCATTCAACTCATTTACATCATTTCACAATACCCTTTTTCATTATTTTCCACACACGTCTTTTAGCCATTTTACACATTCCCACATTTGGGCACATCATCAATATTTCATTCATTACACATCCTTTCATATCGATACCCTTTAGCATTTACGAGTTTTGCACAGAATGAAATAGGCACATCAACACACTTTTCACAACCTCATATAGCACGGTAGCATGACACTCAACTAGGACAATCGGAGAATAGAATCTTACGTCTCAAAACGTTTGAACAATCAATTCACATATTTCCAAACAAGGTACACATACCGTATACTCGGACCCAACAAGAGGATTCTACGAAGGTTAAAGTTAGCCATACATACCTGGGGTCGAATTTCCTTTTTAACTTTTGTTCACAAATCACCGGACCGACTAGTACCGTCAATCTAGTTCACCATTAAACATATTAAACTCAGAATTGGAAATCATTCATGCAAATTTGAACTCATTAAGCATTTTATTGAATGTTATGTGACCCCTTAGATTGCCAGCCCCTTTCTAGTGAAAGGTTACTCCAACCTATTTTCCTTAACTAGATTATGATAAATTGGATACATACATGCGAGATTCTTAACCCCATCTTTATGAACTATCCTACCCATGTTTCATTTTAATAAAAATCTTGAAATTAGGGTTAATGAGGTAGAAGCTTACCTCTTAGAATGAAGAAATTTGTGTTCTACTTGATTAGTTCCAAGCTTTAGTGATGAAGGAAGACCAATTTGATGGAGTTGGGAATTTCTCTCTCTAGAACCCACTCTTTCCTCTCTCTAATATCTCAGAAAAATGTATAAAAATAAGGGGAGGGGTGTTTTTAATGAACTGGGGTCGGGTGTTAAAATTAGAAAAATAGAAACCTGACAGAAGAATGCGGTCAGGAATGCGATCGCATTCCTGACATGCGTTCCGAAGAACCGACCTCCTAATGACCCTCAAGATGGGCCAAAATTCAAAACATCCTGCCCAGGTATGCGACCATTGTGCGGTCCGCATACACGTTATGCGATCGCATAAATTCCCTCCCAAAAACAAAGGCAACAATGCGACAGCTATGCGGTCCGTAGAACTGAAATACGATCGCATATTGGACCGCATAGTTGACCTCAAATGGGGCAGCGATCTGACCATGTATGCGACCATTATGCGGTCCGCATACACGTTATGTAATTTCATAGTGCGTCACATAACACCTATTTTCTGAAAATTTTTATTCTTCAAGTCTCGGGGTACTTTTTACTCAATTTAGGTCCGTTTTTAAAAATTTCCACAATAAAACAACTCGGGGACTCATTCGGGCATTATTTTAAAACAAGAAAATTTTACGGGTCTTTACACTGACTTGGGTCCGCTCAGTTCCCCTGCCAAGGAAGGACCTTACAGACATCAAATGATGACGCCCTATCGTTGGGTATATCAGGAATGACTCTGTGGGTAAGTATTCCGATCGCTACTCCTTGCGTCTTCTCCCTTTTTTTCTTTTTTTTCCACTAACTTATTTATCATGTTTCCTCTTTGCTAGACTCTTATTTTAGAGATCGAGTGTGCCCGTCGGGAAGAGAGCAAGGGTTCTATGTTCAATATAATGGAGTCAAAGTACCGTGAGTATCTCTCAAAACATCGTGAGCTATGTCTTCGACTCGGCACGTATGGAAACTTCAAGTCTCTTAGCGATGAGCTGAAGAAAAAAGACGAAGGGCACGTGAGGGTTATCCGAAAATGCAGCAATCTCGAGGAGTCGCTCAGGGCCAAGGAGGACGAGATCGAGGTGAGCAGGGGGTTGCAGAAGAATGTGCAAATCTTCAGACTCAAATGGCATCCCTGCGGGCTGCACTTGAGCAAAGTTCGACCCAGTTCAATGCCTTATATGACGAGCTGCTTGAGACGATTTAGATCTAGGCAAGGTCTAGGAAGCTAGGAAAGCGGCTTCGTCCAGAGTGGAAGCAATGAATGAGGTCGTTCGTGTCCTTATATTTGAACTGGCGAGTGAGGCTGAGGCGTCTGGAAGCAATATGGACTTTTTCCAACGATGGATCCTGTTGGACAATTTTCTTGAGGAATAAAGTCCAATT